>JAPDVR010000002.1:0-187500 GCA_026230005.1 Gila orcuttii | reverse complement strand
GTGTGTGTGTGTGAGTGAGAGAGTATAGTGAGCCTCACACCTGCTGTGCACTTAGAGCCAGTCTCAGCACTCTCATCACACTGCTGTATTTGGTGTTCAGTCTGCTGGCCATCAGCTTCAGCTCACGGTTCAGTCGCTCAGTGGATGAGAACAAGCCGCCGGCTCCAACCAGCCTGAGCACAAACACACACTAATAACACACACACAGACATGTGAACACATTGATAACACGTATGCGTATACTCACTGTATGACGGCCGCTGCGATGTCGGCCGCCTCCACGCTCTCGTCCTTCAGCTGCTGCTGCGAGACTCGAGGACGGATCCACAGGTAGGAATACGACTGATCCAGCAGCTCCCGCAGAGAACAGATGTGACCCTGAGACACACACACACACACGGGCAGATGTTCAGCACCTCACACACACTCACTATACTCACTCACACATTAACTCACACACTCACTATACTCACTATACTCTCTCACACACACACACACTCACTCACTCACTATACTCACACATTAACACTCTCTCACTATACTCACACATTAACACACTATACTCACTATACTCTCTCTCACACACACACACACACACACACTAATACTGCACATGCGGTTTGTGTTTGGAGCTCCGTCGAATTGATTCATAAATCCTTGATTTTCTTCTTTACACTCATTTATAAACGAGCACTTTCTATTTTTACAGCGTGTGAACTTATCTTCGATACTATTCCTTATAAAAAACAATCGGATTGCTTTGATATCGCTACTTAGATCCAACTTTCCGAATCTCCGCTACTAGCCTTTAGCCCGCTAGCATTGCACGCGTGGCCTCTCGCCTATCGATCGTCTCATTTACACCCGTTTCACTGAAAGGATACGGGTTATATCCAGGATTTCAGTCCTAAATTAGTAGTGATATTGGTAGTATCGCTACTAATTTACTGTTCATCTGTTATAATGGCGAATATATCGGATGTGTGTCTAACGCTACCTCTGAGTGCAGGTGAGGACACATTCGAGCTGCATTTGGTGCTGTTGGAGCTGCAGTCCGTGGAGATGCAGATCCGTGGTCTGCTAGAGAGGCAAGCCGAGCTGCGAGATCGGCGATCAGCGCTTGAAACATCACGCGCCGATGCTCACAAGTCAGTGGTTAGTAACTTTTTGACTCCGACCTCGTCTACTCTGTGTGCTTCTCTGCACAGGACGCAAGCACCCAGGACGCGATCATCCCTGGCTTCATTCACTCCGGCACCGACACAACACCATGGACCGCTTCCCACGTACCGACAAGGACAGGAAAGGTTCAGTAGATTATTTGCACTAAATGAATGGTTAATGTCATTGTGTAATGAACAGAAACTGCTCTTTGTAAATAATTGGAATCTGTTCTGGGAGCGACCTAGGCTCTACCGTGCTGATGGCCTGCACCCCAGCAGAATCGGAGCGGCTGTTCTGTCGGACAACATCTCCAAGACGTTACACACCATATGACTAGTAAGTCAAAGTCCAAATCACAATCTTTGCTGTCCAAACTTAATTGATACAAGTAGTGTAGAACATTATATAGAAACTGTGTCTATTCCTCGTTTAGTGAGGCCAAATAATAAATCTACTGTAGGATGTAGGAAAAATCTTATTGTAATTAAACCAGAAAATCTCAATATCAGTGAACAAAAACAATTTCTAAAGCTAGGTCTTCTAAACATTAGATCGCTCACACCTGAGACGGTTATTGTAAATGAAATGGTCACAGATAATAGTTTCGATGTATTTTGCCTTACTGAAACCTGGCTTAAACCAAATGAGTTTACACCACCAGGATACTGTTATAAGCATGAGCCCCGTCTGATCGGTCGTGGCGGCGGTGTTGCAACAATCTATAGAGATAATCTAAATGTTACTCAGAAAACAGGTCACAGGTCTAATTCGTTTGAAGTACTTGTGCTAAATGTTGCGCTCCTAGATGTAAGAAAGAAATCCCTATTATCTCTAGCCTTGGCTACTTTATATAGACCTCCAGGGCCCTATGCTGATTTCCTAAAAGAGTTTGCAGACTTTCTCTCAGATCTATTGGTCAATGTCGATAAAGCGTTAGGGGCTGCGTTTACAGATTTATCAAACTCATTTGGGGTCAAGCAAAACGTCAGTGGTCCCACTCATCGTCTAAATCATACACTAGATTTAATTATATCATATGGAACCAATCCAACCGATATAGATATTGTACCGCAAAGTGATGATGTCACTGATCATTGTATGGTAACGTGCATATTACGTACTGCTGAAATTTGTCATGTTGCGCCACGTTATCGACCAGGCAGAACAATCCTTCCAACCACTATAGATAGATTCTCAAATAGCTTACCTGATCTATCTCAGCTGCTCAGTGAACCCAAACAAACAGATGAACTAGAGGAAATGACTAGCAGTTTGAGCACCATTTTCTCTAGTACACTAGATATTGTTGCACCAATTAGATTAAAAAAGGTTAGACAGAAAACTAAAGCGCCATGGTACAACAGTGCTACGCATGTTATCAAGAGAGAAACTCGTAACTTAGAGCGTAAATGGAAACAAACTAATTTAGAGGTCTTTAGAATCGCGTGGAAAGACAGTATGTCACGCTATAAAAAGGCTCTAAAAGCAGCCAGGGCTGAGCATCTCCGCAAACTAATAGAAAATAACCAAAATAATCCAAGGTTTTTATTTAACACTGTGGCTAGACTAACAAATAAACAGACATCACCAGAGCAAAATATTCCGTTACAGTATAGTTGTAATGATTTTATGAATTTATTCACTGAGAAAATAGAAAGCATCAGAAACACAATTGTAAATGTACAATCCTCTATGGTGTCTTATGATTCAGCCACAATTATCGCCCCTCAAGAACAACTACACCGCTTTACAACTATAGGACAGGAAGAGCTAAATAAACTTATCTTTGCAGCGAAACCAACAACATGTTTATTAGATCCAATACCCACTAAACTACTGAAAGAAGTGTTACCTGTAGTGGAAGAGCCTCTTCTCAATATTATTAACTCGTCTTTATTTTTAGGTCATGCTCCAAAAATATTCAAGCTGGCAGTAATAAAACCTATTATTAAGAAACCGCAATTAGATCAAAATAACTTAGCAAATTACAGACCCATTTCAAATCTTCCATTTATGTCTAAAATACTAGAAAAAGTTGTGTCCGCTCAATTGTGCTCTTTCTTGCAAGAAAATATCTATGAAAAATTTCAGTCAGGATTCAGACCGCATCATAGCACAGAAACTGCGTTAGTTAAAATTACAAATGATTTACTTTTAGCTTCTGACCAAGGCTGTATCTCAATACTAGTTCTACTCGATCTTAGCGCTGCGTTCGACACTATAGATCATAAAATACTCTTGGATCGACTACAAAACTACACTGGTGTTCAGGGACAGGCATTAAGCTGGTTTAGATCGTACTTATCAGACCGTTACCATTTTATCTGTCTAAATGGGGAAAAATCGAAGATAACGTCAGTAGACTATGGAGTGGCGCAAGGATCGGTGTTAGGCCCTCTGCTATACTCAATATATATGCTGCCACTTGGTAATATTATAAGAAAACATGGAATTAATTTCCACTGCTATGCTGATGACACTCAATTATATATTTCATCACGACCAGATGAAAACACTAACTTATCTAAATTGATAGAGTGTCTTAAAGATATAAAATGCTGGATGATGTGTAATTTCCTGCTATTAAATCCAGATAAAACGGAGGTATTACTTATTGGCCCAAAAAACTACCCACAAAACCTCGTACAATACAACTTTAATTTAGAAGGATGTCCAGTTACTTTATCCACTACAGTAAAAGACCTGGGTGTTATGCTAGACCGCAACTTGTATTTCGAAAATCATATTTCATATGTTACAAGAACAGCCTTTTTCCACCTTAGAAACATTGCTAAGCTACGTAACATGCTATCTGTTTCTGATGCAGAAAAGTTAGTTCATGCATTCATGACCTCAAGACTAGATTACTGTAATTCTTTATTAGCTGGTTGTCCTGCATCCTCAATAAACAAGCTACAGTTAGTGCAAAATGCAGACGCTAGAGTTCTTACTAGGTCAAGAAAATATGATCATATAACACCAATTTTATCATCTCTGCACTGGCTACCTATTAAGTTCCATATCAATTACTAAGTACTATTACTGACCTATAAAGCCCTAAATGGTCTAGCTCCTGTGTATTAAATGGACCTTCTATCGCCCTACAATCCATCGCGTTCTTTAAGATCACTAAATTCGAGGCTTCTGGTCATTCCTAGGATATCTAAGTCCTCTAAAGGAGGGAGGGCGTTCTCGCATTTAGCTCCTAAACTCTGGAATAGCCTTCCTGATATTGTTCGAGGCTCAGACTCGCTGTCCCAGTTTAAAACTAGATTAAAGACGCATCTCTTTAGCCAAGCATTCACATAATGCTTACCTTTTATACTACTGTTCAATCAGATCGAATGCATTAATAATATTATGAACAGCAGCTATGCTAATTATTTCCCATTTGCTTTTCTGCTGTTATCTCGGGACACTTGTCCCGAGGTAAATGGCGTTCGTCCACTCCAGTTTGTATCCAGCCTCTCACGGAGACTTCAGAGTCCCCAACACCTGCAATGAGACGACTAAACGCCTGTGAAGAGACGACTCGACGCCGGCGATATGTTATGCCCTAAATTAAAACATGATTAACTAACTGTATTTTTTCTATGTACATTTCTGAAATGCACTTTCTGTAAAGCTGCTTTGAAACAATATGTATTGTGAAAAGCGCTATACAAATAAATTTGAATGGAATTGAACTATACTTTCTCATACACACTATACTCACTCACTATCCTCAAACATTAACTAATACACTCACTATACTCACACTATACTCACTCTCACACACACACACACACACACACAATACTCTCTCATACACACTATACTCACTCACATTAACACACACTCACTATACTCACACTATACTCACTCTCACACACACGGGCAGATGTTCAGCACCTCACTCACACTCACTATACTCACTCAAACATTAACACACACACACTCACTATACTCGCACTCGCACTATACTCACTATACTCTCGCACACACGGGCAGATGTTCAGCACCTCACTCACTATACTCACTCAAACATTAACACACACACACACTATACTCGCACTCACACTATACTCACTATACTCTCTCTCACACACACGGGCAGATGTTCAGCACCTCACACACACTCACTATACTTGCACTCAAACTATACTCACACACTCACTATACTCGCACTCAAACTATACTCACTATATACTCACTCACACATTAACTCACACACTCACTATACTCGCACTCAAACTATACTCAATATACTCTCACACAAACTCACTATACTCACACATTAACTCACACTATACTCACTATACTCTCTCACACACACTATACTCTCTCATACACGCTATACTCACTCACACTCACTATACTCACTCAAACATTAACACTCACTATACTCTCATACACACTATACTCACACTCACTATACTCACTCAAACATTAACTCACACACTCACTATACTCACACTCAAACTATACTCACTATACTCTCACACACACACTCACTATACTCACATTAACTCACACTACTCACTATACTCTCTCACACACACTATACTCTCTCATACACACTATACTCACTCACACTCACTATACTCAAACATTAACTAACACACTCACTATACTCTCTCATACACACTATACTCACACTCACTATACTCACTCAAACATTAACACACTATACTCACTGTACTCTCTCTCATACACACACACTATACTCTGTCATACACACTATACTCACTCACACTCACTATACTCACTCAAACATTAACTCACACACTCACTATACTCACGGGCAGATGTTCAGCACCTCACACACACTCACTATACTCACTCAAACATTAACACACACTCACTATACTCACACTCACACTATACTCACTATAGTCTCTCTCACTCACTCACACTTTACTCACACACACACACACACACACACACATTAACTCACTATACTCGCACTCACACTATACTCTCTCTCACACACACACATACACACACAGATGTTCAGCACCTCACACACACTCACTATACTCACTCAAACATTAACACACACTCACTATACTCACACTCACACTATACTCACTATAGTCTCTCTCACTCACTCACACTTTACTCACACACACACACACACACACACACACACACATTAACTCACTATACTCGCACTCACACTATACTCTCTCTCACACACACACATACACACACAGATGTTCAGTACCTTGCGCAGCTGCAGGACTCTGTGTATGTAGTGCGGCTCCAGAACGGTGTGGTCGCTGATGTCAGAGCCGTGTGTGTGAAGCAGTCGCTGTCTCAGCTCGTCCTGCAGCTCCACACACGCATGCTGATCCTCGATCCGGCGCTGCAGATGAACCCTGCGTCACACACATACCGTCCGCATTAATGAACCCTGCGTCACACACACGCCGTCCGCATTAAAGAACCCTGCCTCACACACACACCGTCCGCATTAATGAACCCTGCGTCACACACACACCGTCCGCATTAATGAACCCTGCGTCACACACACGCCGTCCGCATTAATGAACCCTGCGTCACACACACACCGTCCGCATTAATGAACCCTGCGTCACACACACACCGTCCGCATTAATGAACCCTGCGTCACACACACGCCGTCCGCATTAATGAACCCTGCGTCACACACACACACACCGTCCGCATTAATGAACTCTGCGTCACACACATACCGTCCGCATTAATGAACCCTGCGTCACACACACGCCGTCCGCATTAATGAACCCTGCGTCACACACATACCGTCCGCATTAATGAACCCTGCGTCACACACACGCCGTCCGCATTAATGAACCCTGCGTCACACACACGCCGTCCGCATTAATGAACCCTGCGTCACACACACACCGTCCGCATTAATGAACCCTGCGTCACACACACACCGTCCGCATTAATGAACCCTGCGTCACACACACGCCGTCCGCATTAATGAACCCTGCGTCACACACACACACACCGTCCGCATTAATGAACTCTGCGTCACACACACACCGTCCGCATTAATGAACCCTGCGTCTCACACACACACAAACACACACAGTACGCATCAACTGACTGACCTCTAACCACACGCGTGTGTATTACACACACTCTAAGATTCACTCCATTACGTCTCTTTAACAGTGGAGGTTACGCTTCTTTACCAACAGAGGAATTTGCACTTCAATGCACTGATTTTGACCTGATATTTCTGTAATATCTGACTGTGTTTTCTGAACTACAAACTTACAGTACAAGGATAAAAAAGTGAAATTAGGATTCTGTTGATCTGCATGTTTGACATTTTATTTAGGGAACAAAACAAACCTGTTGAACTCGTTGAGTTTGTCCAGATCCAGCAGAGCCGAGTGTGTCGTGATCTTTGAAATGTTAAACTCTTTGATTAATTCATCCAGACGTCGACCGATCCGATTACCTGAAGAAACAACAACATCTGATGATCTGTGTGTGTGTGTGTGTGTGTGTGTGTACTCCTCTCACTCACTGCTGAAGCCTGAGTCGGCGTGTGTGACGAGGTCCAGCAGGCTGTGTGTGTGTGTGTGTGTATTCCTATCTAGTGATCGACCGATGTATCGGTTTACCGATATTTTTACCGATTTTTAAGCATTTTCCCATAATCGGGTATCGGTTTTGTAATATCGGATTCGCCGATAAACGGCGCCATCTTCTGGCCGTTTTGAGAATTCCGCCATTGCAGCCGCGTCTGAGAAGATCAGTCAACAACAACTCTGTGCACAGGTAAATTATATGTTCTACTTGCTTTGCTTTAATTATTTAACTTTATTTAACATAACAGACATGCAGAAATGAGTTTTGAGACATAAATGCCTGATATAGATTATGCAGCTTGGTTCTAAAAAATTGAGAAGAACTCATGGAGTCACGTAGCGTAATCCGTCATGTCCTGCCCCAATAAAGACGTAACTTTACATGAATTAAATAAAACAGACATGAATGAGTGCATGTTGAAAATAAAAGCGCTGAATTTAATTCTCTATCTGTTGTATTTACTCACCATTAGTCTCGAAAAAAAAGTTCGCTCATATTGCTGAGCACTCACTGGGTTGATGATCAGGAATGCTCAAGCACGGCCACTGAATGAAACTTTTGACAAGATGATCTTGTTTAAACATCCTAGATTATATTATCATTTACTACATATACTGCAATTATTTCTCTTTAAAATGATACCGCTTTGTGGAAATTAATTATTTATTATCTGCATGCGCGATCGCGGTTGAGTATCATTCTGTGTAAATGCATAGATAAACAGCACTTTGTTAGAAAGCATTTCATGATCTAGACCAACAAAAACATTATTAATAATTAGTAACATACTAGTTGGAAAATGCAATGATGTATATGCTGTTTTGTTTGTTACTTTCCTGACAATGTTATATTCCAGCTAATATTATTCAGTGAATTAATATTACCCAGTGAATTATTCCTCACTCTTAGTTTAAACCTATTAAACGGCACATAAACCTTCTAAAACCGTTTAAAATTAATTACATTTCTGCAAAGGTGATATGACTCTGTCCCCTGTCAATTATTTTCTCCATATGAAAACATTAGACTTTTAACATTTACTTGCCTATTGTTAACATTGTTGCTGCTGATGCTTATAAATTATATGTATAATTTAGATATAAATTATATAATGTAATAATATAAATGTTTTTATTGTGATTTGAAGATTTAATTTAACATGAAAGAGTGTTAACTTTCAACACTTTTGTTTATTTTTTTAAGATGACTGAAAGGAGGAAAAATCAAAGGACTTACTCCACAGACCCCTCTATTTATTTGTGTATAAATATAAAGGGGTTTTTTTGTATGCAAGGAGGGAGTGATTGTTATAAATAAAATGGTTTGTTCAGTTCATTTGTGTTGTAATAATTGTGTCAAAAACAGAAGTATAACAGTAAATAAATATCGGTTCTGCATATCGGTTATCGGGCACATAAACATGCAAATAATCTGTATCGGTATCGGTTATAAAAAATCAATATCGGTCGATCACTATTCCTATCACTCACTGCTGAAGCCTGAGCCGGCGTGTGTGACGAGGTCCAGCAGGCTCTGTGTGTGTGTGTGTGTGTGTGTTTATTACTCTCACTCACTGCTGAAGCCTGAGCCGGCGTGTGTGACGAGGTCCAGCAGGCTCTCGGGCAGCATGCCCTGCTCTCGGAGGCTCTGGATGAGTGTGTGTCCGTGGCGTTTGGAGAGTTTGCTGCCGTCGGGGTTGAGCATCAGTGGCAGGTGAGCGTACGCCGGCGGACTCCAGTCTAGCGCGCGGAACAGCTGCAGGTGTTTAGCACTGGAGATCAGCCACTCGGAGCCGCGCAGCACGTGACTGACGCGCATGTGGTGGTCGTCCACCACGCTGGCCAGGTGGTACGTGGGAAACCCGTCGGCCTTCAGGATCACCGGGTCTCCCTCCACCGACGCCACCTCGTGATGGGTCCAGCCGAACACCAGGTCCTGGAACGGGTCCGCGCCGGAGGCCAGCCAGAAGCGGACCACAGGGGGAACACCAGACGCTAACTTCTGCTGGACCTGCTCCTGACTCAGGTGTCGACAGCGGTTATCATACCTGAGAGAGAGACACACGTTACACACTCACACACACACACGAGCACCAGCTTCTCCTGTCTGAAGAGAAGATTCTGCAGGCTGTCTTAAGGAAACTAATCCCCGTCTTGCTAGTATTTTGAGGGGAACAGTAACTACCTTTGATAGACAGGAGCTTTGGTAGAGCGGGACATTGCTGAGGAAAGGGCCTTCTGGGGCCAGTGTAAGTACAGCAGAGGTACGCCTGGATGTCACAGCATGGCATTAGTGAAAAGAGGTTATGTCAAGCTGCTAACCTTGACTATAACTTTGCGTAACCAATCTTGTGAAGCCATTATGGAAACAGGCAGCTCATACTCATTAATCCAGGAGTCAATAGCCGCGTTTCCACTGTCGGGCCAGGGCTAACAGCGAGCCGAGCTGAGCCAGTGGCCTCAGGCCTTAAGCACCGGGCTTGCGTTTCCACTGCCGGGCCAGTAGCCCCGCAGCGCTGCCCTAAACCCCGCCCCTAACACGCCTTTCTGGATCAAGCGTCATACAACCGAACCCATTTCAGCGGGTATTATGAATTTATTTATTTTTTAGGTTAGGAAGATAGCATGTATATTAACTCACGGCCGTGGCTGCAATAGTGTCCCGACTTGTCTCGCGAGTCGCCACTAACAGAGGGACGGTGACCCAGCACACCGTCCATCAAGTCGAACCATGGAAAGTTCCTTCTCTGAGCTCCGCTTTGTCCATTGTGCGTTTTAATCGCCTTGTACAATACTGCGCCCGCAACTTTTTTATTTTTTCCCGAACTTGAAGACGAATTTTATAACGTCCTTGTTTCTTCACACGCCGTCAAATTGACGTTGTACCCTTTTTTCTGCTCAAATGCTCAGAAGAGCTTTGGTATCTTCGACAGACCAGTACAGGCGATTCTCCATTTCGAGCAGCGATTATTTTGCGCGATATAAAAAAGTGAAATGTGCATCTTGCCGCAGACCATAACTTTCCCTAACACCGATAAACTCCGCCTTTTACCTTGCCCACGCCTCTAGCCCGAGCTGGCCCGCTTTGGCCGAAGGTATTCGACGGGCTAGAAATCCTGGACGTTGGCCCCGAGTAAGCCCCGGAAGTGACAGTGGAAACGCGACTGGCCCTGGCACGCACTAGCACGGCTCGCCCTGGCCCGGCAGTGGACCCGCGGCTAATGTGGAGGAGATGGAAGGATGAGACAGAGTCTTGGCAGTTCTGTCGAGGACAGTCATTTACCTTTGCCAACAGCCATATCCAGAGGGCATTAGGCGAAGTTACTTGGGAGTGTACCCTGCACAAACCAATTGCGACTATTCATCATGAGAGATAAGGACCTAGCTTTTCCACTCGTCTTAGGCCTCGAGTTCCGTGTGACATGTGGAGTCAAGTTGGATTTTGACACCTTCACATTTTCATTGCCTGGACAAAAGGAAACATTACATCCGTTCTCTTATTATGACCGACCACCCTTTGTTAACATACACTGTGCACTGCCAATAGTGCAAGTATCCAGTGACACCGCAGTTGCCATCAAGGATTTGGTGGGTCTTGCTGATGCCTCCCGGACAGAGAAGAGGCGTTTAGAGGGGTTGCTGTCTAATTGGCCAACTGTCTGTACAGATGCCTTAGGTCAAGCCTCTATCATTTAGCACCAGATCATAACTAATGAACCCATCCCAGTACAGAAAAGAGCATATCCCGTTCCAGTCAATAAGCAAAACTTAATTGATGAGGAAGTCAAAGCCATGCTGAGTAAAGGTATAATATGGCCATCTACATCCCCATGGGCAGCTCCAGTAGAATGGGGGTATGCGTTTCTGTGTGGATTATCGAGCACTGAATGCCAAAACCCCACTGGATGGATTTCACATGCCTCAGAAACAAGATATCTTGGAGTCTGTCAACGGAGCAACAGTATTTAGTACTCTAGACTGGATACTGGCAAGTGGTGATGGATGAAAGTAGCATCCAAAAAGCTGCTTTTGTTACAAAGTACAACCAGTATGAGTTTGTTTGTCTACCATTTGGATTGAAAAATGCTGGAGCAATGTTCCAAAGGCTGATGACCAAAGTTCTACAAGATCTTATTGGCAAATGTTGTTTTGTGTACATAGACAACGTTGTCATATACTCCAGAGATCTTCAGCAACACTTCCAAGATCTGAAGAAGGTGTTTGTTGGGCTGGAATCAGCTGGCCTAACGCTTAACCTTAGAAAGTGTAAATTGGTAAGGAAATCACTGACTTTTCTGGGACACGTCATTTCAGCGTAAGGCATCAAGACATTCCAAGGTGGACGCTGTCAAGAATTTCCCTACGCGATTTTGAGAGATTCCTAGGTCTTGCTGGGCGGTACCATCACTTTATTTCGCATATTATTTTGGAACGTGCTGCTCCACTTCTTGTTCTTAACCCTCTGGGCTCTAAGGTGTTTTTGGGGTCCTTGAGATGTTTTGACATGCCCTGACATTTGTGCTTTTTTCAGTTGCTTATAAACATATTAATGGCAAAGTTGTCATTACACTCTATTTAGCACAAACAGGGCTACCATAATATGTGAGCAACATGTATGTACATGTTTGTATTTTTGAGAGAATATTGTTTATGCATGGTTATTGAAAAAACTCAAACTTAAAGTTTCTGAAATAAGGCCACAAAACACATACTAAATATGTGTCCACAAGACTTTTGTCTAATTGATGTTGTTGCCTAGAGTTTTTGCTTCAAAATGATCTGAAAATCATCCTGCCTAATCATTCTCATAAAACAATACATTGATTTAAATTTTGTAAGACACTTTTTGTTTGGAAAGGCAATATGCGTGGGGGCGTGATTCACACCTGAGAAGACAATGATTGCTTAATGAGCCGCATAATGAGCCTTTCACACAGGTGTGTCACTGGGTACCAACGAATGCGAGGACAAAAGAAGTTATATATTTATTTATTTATTTTGTCCTCGCATTCTTTCTTGTGGTACCCAGTTGGAAACATCTTGAAAAGTTGCAGCCGCTAGAGTTCTTACCAGAACCAGGAAGTATGACCATATTAGCCCGGTTCTGTCAACACTGCATTGGCTCCCTATTAAACAACGTATAAATTTTAAAATATTGCTGATTACTTACAAAGCACTAAATGGTTTAGCTCCCCAGTACTAGAGCGAGCTCTTAACGCATTATAGTCCTTCACGTCTATTGCGATCTCAAAGTTCTGTCCAGTTGATAATACCTAGAATATCTAAATCGACTGCTGGCGGTAGATCCTTTTCCTATTTAGCACCAAAACTTTGGAACAATCTTCCTAACATTGTCCGGGAAGCAGACACAGTCTGTCAGTTCAAATCTAGACTAAAAACACATCTCTTTGACCTAGCATTCACATAACACATTATAGACTTCTATAATTCAATATTAGGCTGCATAGATTAGGTCAGCCGGAACCGGGAACACTTCCCTTAAATCCTGATGTACTCGTTACATCATAAGAAGAATGGCATCTACGCTAATTTTAGTGTCTTTGTTTATCCCGAGGTTTTCCCGCAGCCTGCCGGATCCAGGCCGTTTCCAGATCTGACGAAGGATCTTCGCCTGGACCCGATGACAATGCAGTGCTGAAGTGCCAACTAGCCTCTCCCTATGGAGGATCCCTATACCACTCTACAGATAAAGCGTTGTGGAATTTTCGGTTCGCGTACCTACCCGAAGTGATAAAATAAAATATAACTCGGCATCAAAATTTATAGGCAAGACAAGACTTGAAAAAATTTGTCTTTTTCCACAAATTTTGTATGCATGCAAATTGTATAATATCCAAGGCAAACATTTCTAGTAATTGTGCAGTTAATTCTCATACTGTATTTTCAGAAAGTTTTGGAATATGTATCCTCTCCTCAAATTTGTCAGTAATAAAACAATAAAAAAAAGGTTACAATTACAACAGCAATTAAAACATTAACAATATTTCAAGTAATCTTTCTTTGTAAAAAGTATACATTTTACATATTTCAAAGGTAAGGATTCATTAGTTTGAATATTGGAACAAACAAACACTATAATAACTTAGTTGATAATTCAATATACCTACTTTATTTTTGATAAAACATCCCATACTATCTATTTACGTGTGTTGTACGTGTGTGTTTACAGCGGTACGTGTGTGAGTTTACCGCGGTGCGTGTCCGCTGCGCTGCGCCTCCCTTTTCAGCAGCTCCAGCCTCTGATTGGTGCAGAAGCAGTAGTAGGCGTGGCCTGTGTGCAGCAGTGATGATGCGGCCTGTGAGTAGAGATGGAGCCGCTCAGACTGAACATACGGCCCATAATGCCCTCCTCTGCGACTGCTCTCATCTGGGGGGATTCCTACACACACACACACACACACAAACAAACACAAACCCCGACATAGACTTACATGCATCTTGTTGGAGGGCATGAGATTTGTTTATTTCTGTAACCTGACTGTTGTAAGTTTAAATTAGCATTTAACATCATGATTTTCCGTAGAGCTGCTTTGAAAGTGTGTATTTTGAAAAGCGTATAGTGCAGTGAAGTGTGCAGTGAAGAGTATAGTGAGCATAGTACGTGCAGTGAAGAGTATAGTGTAGTGAAGAGTATAGTGCAGCGGAGAGTATAGTGCAGCAAAGAGCATAGGGAGTGTAGTGAGTTCAGTGAAGAGTATAGTGAGCATAGTGCGTGCAGTGAAGAGTATAGTGCAGCGGAGAGTATAGTGCAGCAAAGAGCATAGGGAGTGTAGTGAGTGCAGTAAAGAGTACAGTGAGCATACTGAGTGCAGTAAAGAGTATAGTGAGTGCAGTGAAGTGTATAGTGAGTGCAGTGAAGAGTATAGTGCAGTAAAGACTATAGTGAGTATAGTGAGTGCAGTGAAGAGTATAGTGAGTGCAGTGAAGAGTATAGTGAGTATAGTGAGTGCAGTGAAGAGTATAGTGCAGTAAAGACTATAGTGAGTATAGTGAGTGCAGTGAAGAGTATAGTGAGTGCAGTGAAGAGTATAGTGAGTATAGTGAGTGCAGTGAAGAGTATAGTGAGTGCAGTGAAGTCTATAGTGAGTGCAGTGAAGAGTATAGTGAGTATAGTGAGTGCAGCGAAGAGTATAGTGAGTGCAGTGAAGTCTATAGTTAGTTCAGTGAAGAGTATAATGAGTACAGTGAGTGCAGTGAAGAGTATAGTGCAGTAAAGACTATAGTGAGTATAGTGAGTGCAGTGAAGAGTATAGTGAGTGCAGTGAAGAGTATAGTGAGTATAGTGAGTGCAGTGAAGAGTATAGTGAGTGCAGTGAAGTCTATAGTGAGTGCAGTGAAGAGTATAGTGAGTATAGTGAGTGCAGCGAAGAGTATAGTGAGTGCAGTGAAGTCTATAGTTAGTTCAGTGAAGAGTATAATGAGTACAGTGAGTGCAGTGAAGAGTATAGTGAGTGCAGTGAAGAGTATAGTGAGTGCAGTGTAGTGAAGTGAAGAGTATAGTGCAGTAAAGTAGGGCTGGGACGGTTAACGCATTACCGCAATACCGCGGTCACGTGACTCCAACCGCGGGTCTGAGCTCGTCACCGTCATAACCGCAAAAAAAAAAAAAATACATTGGCCTGCACATGTGTGCATGTTGTGTCTAATGACATGGATTCATTGATTCTAATGACATGGATTATGTCTAATGATATTGTGTCTTCATGGGACATGGATTCAGGGGCAGAGTGGGACCAAAAAAATGTACCGGGAAATTTCGTAGACCATCGGCCGGGGGGGGGGTATTTTTGGTAAAAAAAAATCTTTTTTTGGAAGATCCCTTGCAAAATTATTTAAAATATATTAAGAAAGCCACCACTACTGGTCACATCTATGGTTAGATTGATTTGTTTAGATCCAGTGAAGTCGTGTCCCATCAGTTTTTTAAAGATTAAGGCACGGATGTAGCCTACCTAATAAATAAAACATCTCCAGTTAACTAGCAGAGCATTCATTTAGTTCGCTATTAAATAAGAGATCTAGTGCTAAAATGTGTTGTTTTTATACAAGCTGAGCGCTCGTTGCTGCAGCTATCAGTTGCATGGATACAGTGTTCTCTCGCGGAGTCTTTACTCGGACGCGCTCTTCAATCTATCGCAGTTGTGGAGACATTCATTCCGGTGAAATCACAAAATAAAATGCACACAAAACGTGTCCCTGCTTGATATAGACTGTAACCACTGATGAACATATTCAGTTTTGATGAGAGAAAAAAAAACCTATACGAATGCGGATTAGAACCCGTAACCTCTGACGCGCTTGGCAAAAGATCTCCCACTAGACCATTTAAGAACTCAAACAAAACGTGCGGATCGATGGATTTATTTACGGGTTGAGAGAGGCTGCACAGTTAAGCGGCCAGCGGCCGCACATCAGGCCGCCGGATGATGTTGCTAAGAACTTGCAATGTATAATTATTATCAGACCGGCCCTCGCGGCCTCGAAACACTACCGGCCCACCGGGAAAAGTCCCGACTCTCCCGATTGCCACTCCGCCCCTGCATTAGGGGTGTCGAAATTAATCGTTTCTACGGTGCACCGCGATGCAGACGAGGACGATTCGGTATCGGTTCAGTAATAGACCATAACCGGTTATAATGTACTGACGCTTTTCTGACGTCATTTATCGTCGCGGTAGCCGGTAGCATACACTGGCAGAGGGAGGCCAGACGCGAGTGCGAATTAAACATTCTTTCTTACATACATACATTACATGCGCATGCAAGTTACATGCGCTTCTTGAGGCACACACACGCAAGGTCTCGCTCTCTCCCTCTCTGCTGTGCGCGCGCTACACGGTTTGAACATACATTCACGTAGCCTTTTGGGAGAGTGGATACATTTCCCGGGACAGGTTATTAAAAGATAAGTCGGGACAAACCGAGACAGATGGAAACCCTTCCGCACCCGATGGTCAAATTAAAATTTTGTTGTTACGCGTGATTATAAATGGATGATCGTCTTCAACAGCGGACTCGGTGGCGTCTCCAGGGTAACATTATGCACTGATGAATGAGCGCTGCTTTTAAATGAACATTTCTTTAAAACAAAATTGATTTGACATAATTTCATTTTCTTAATGGCATAAACAGGCTTTAGTCCCATGAAACTTAAACTGGAATGTCTCTGTTTTTGTCACTGCGACTTCCCGAACAGGCGAACACACACGCGCACGCACGCACACATCACTTTTTAAGTAAAATTGAAAATTGAGGATGCGGTGCATCGCAATGCATCGCGATATCGAATTGAACCGAATCGATGACATGATAATCGTAATCGAACCGAACCGTGAGACCAGTGTAGGTTCACACCTCTACCCTGCATGGATTCAAGGTTTTCTAAACAAAACTTATCATCAAAAGATGGAGCAAATCCGACCTTTCGCGAGTTGAGGAGCGCAATGTTCCACGACACATAATAACATTCCATTTGTATTAGAGATGCGTGAATGGGCTATTATTATTTCATCCGCAAGCGCATCACAAAACTCATCATCTGTCCGCCATCCACCCGCACCAACGTTTTTTGATAAATTTTCGAAACCGCATCCGCGGCGCTGACTGTAGGTCTATGAGCAATGCGAGGAGCTGCTGCCGCGAGGCTAGAAAGCTCTTGGCTGCTCTAGAAAGATCCAATGCAGCAAAGATATTTAAAGGCTAAAGTCCCTAGTATATTGGCTATGTTGTGTCCCCAGAATATCAGCAGTGAACTCCGTCTCCGATCGGCGCACAGGGATAAATATAAAAAAGTAAAGCCTATAACGCACATCGGCAAACCTGACCTTACCTGACTAGGCTGTAGCCTAAAATTGTATCATTTAGTTTTGAATTTTGTTTAAAAGTAGACACTTAGGCCTAGCTTACGCCGAGTTTCGGTTCATTTATAAGACGAGCTCCAGTTCACGCGCAAGAGACCGCACCGGCGCTTCCACATCCTCCTGATTATATGTCTGCTATATTTGCTTCTTATTTATTAATTCCAGGCAATTAGTTAATGAAACAGTGATTAAAAATTAAGGTACAATTTATACAAAACGAAATTTAATTTAAAGAAAGGCTTTCTACAAAACAAAACTTAATAAAGTGGTCAAAATCGTGTCTGACCCATCTTATGATCCTATCTTACTCATGCGGTTCACTTTTCATATAATCGACATAGATTAAATAAAAAATAACACTATATTATGTAAACATAAATATGGAGTATAATATTTGTAACTAAGACATGTTGCAAAAGGTGTTCATCTTTAATTTCCAATGTGAACATCATAATGTAGGCTATTCTCCTGAAAATTATGAATTCAATGCGAATGTATCTGAGAATATTCTTAAATAAGGAAATCTATTCAGTGATTGGTTCATGCCAAATTACTGCTTGATGAAAATTTGACTATTTAAAGCAGTTTACCACCATACCGCGGGAAAATCTTGCTTTTCAACCGGGGTTAGAAAAAATCCATACAGCCCCAGCCCTACAGTAAAGACTATAGAGAGTGCAGTGAAGTCTATAGTGAGTTCAGTGAAGACTATAATGAGCGCAGTGAAGAGTATAGTGAGTGCAGTGAAGAGTATAGTGAGTGCAGTGAAGTGTATAGTGAGTGCAGTGAAGTGAAGTGAAGAGTATAGTGCAGTAAAGACTATAGTGAGTGCAGTGAAGAGTATAGTGCAGTGAAGAGTATAGTGAGTGCAGTGAAGTCTATAGTGAGTTCAGCGAAGAGTATGAGTATAGTGAGTGCAGTGAAGAGTATAGTGAGTGCAGTGAAGTCCATAGTGAGTTCAGTGAAGAGTATGAGTATAGTGAGTGAAGTGTATAGTGAGTGCAGTGCAGTGAAGAGTATAGTGCAGTGAAGAGTATAGTGAGTATAGTGAGTGCAGTGAAGAGTATAGTGAGTGCAGTGAAGAGTATAATGAGTGCAGTGAAGAGTATAGTGAGTGCAGTGAAGAGTATAGTGAGTATAGTGAGTGCAGTGAAGTCTATAGTGAGTTCAGCGAAGAGTATAATGAGTATAGTGAGTGCAGTGAAGAGTATAGTGAGTGCAGTGAAGAGTACAGTGAGTTCAGCGAGGAGTATATCGAGTATAGTGAGTGCAGCGAAGAGTATGGTGAGTTCAGCGAGGAGTATATTGAGTATATTCAGTGCAGCGAAGAGTATTGTGAGTACAGTGAAGAGAAGAGTATAGTGCAGTAAAGACTATAGTGAGTGCAGTGAAGAGTATAGTGAGTTCAGCTTAGAGTATAGTGAGTATAGTGAGTGCAGTGAAGTGAAGAGTATAGTGCAGTGAAGAGTATAGTGAGTGCAGTGAAGAGTATAGTGAGTGCAGTGAAGTCTATAATGAGTGCAGTGAAGAGCATAGTGAGTGCAGTGAAGATTATAGTGCAGTAAAGACTATAGTGAGTGCAGTGAAGAGTATAGTGCAGTGAAGAGTATAGTGAGTTCAGCGAAGAGTATAATGAGTATAGTGAGTGCAGTGAAGAATATAGTGAGTGCAGTGAGGAGTATATTGAGTATAGTGAGTGCAGTGAAGTGTAGTGAGTGCAGTGAAGATTATAGTGAGTATAGTGAGTGAATTGTATAGTGAGTGCAGTGAAGTGAAGACTATAGTGCAGTGAGGAGTATAGTGAGTGCAGTGAAGATTATAGTGAGTATAGTGAATGAAGTGTATAGTGAGTGCAGTGAAGTCTATAGTGAGTTCAGTGAAGAGTATAATGAGTGCAGTGAAGAGCATAGTGAGTGCAGTGAAGAGTATAGTGCAGTAAAGACTATAGTGAGTGCAGTGAAGAGTATAGTGCAGTGAAGAGTATAGTGAGTGCAGTGAAGTCTATAGTGAGTTCAGCGAAGAGTATGAGTATAGTGAGTGCAGTGAAGAATATAGTGAGTGCAGTGAGGAGTATATTGAGTATAGTGAGTGCAGTGAAGAGTGTAGTGAGTGCAGTGAAGATTATAGTGAGTATAGTGAGTGAATTGTATAGTGAGTGCAGTGAAGTGAAGAGTATAGTGCAGTGAGGAGTATAGTGAGTGCAGTGAAGATTATAGTGAGTATAGTGAGTGAAGTGTATAGTGAGTGCAGTGAAGTCTATAGTGAGTTCAGCGAAGAGTATAATGAGTGCAGTGAAGAGTATAGTGAGTGCAGTGAGGAGTATAGTGAGTGCAGTGAAGATTATAGTGAGTATAGTGAGTGAAGTGTATAGTGAGTGCAGTTAAGAGTGTAGTGCAGTGAAGAGTATATTGAGTACAGTGAGTGCAGTGAAGAGTATAGTGAGTGCAGTGAAGTCTATAGTGAGTTCAGTGAAGAGTATAATGAGTGCAGTGAAGAGTATAGTGAGTGCAGTGAGGAGTATATTGAGTATATTGAGTGCAGTGAAGATTATAGTGAGTATAATGAGTATCAGGGC
This sequence comes from Gila orcuttii, assembly GCA_026230005.1. Taxonomy (NCBI): domain Eukaryota; kingdom Metazoa; phylum Chordata; class Actinopteri; order Cypriniformes; family Leuciscidae; genus Gila; species Gila orcuttii. The sequence goes on along the minus strand of JAPDVR010000002.1, from coordinate 167,309 downwards.
TCTACAGTGCGACCATTTTGCTCGCATATGCCCCTAAAAATCGATATGTGCGAACCGGAAAAATGATTTACGAGCACAATGTGCGAGTAACTACAACCTACCATAATCGAAAACGAGACGATAACTAAATAAAAACTAGTTTTGAATGACAAAAACTATGACGAAAATCTATTGACATTTTCGTCAACGAATAAAAACTAGACAAAAATGTTAGATAGTGACGATTTGGGAAGCGATCCAGTCAGAACTGATGTCCTGCATTTGTGGTAGATGCGCATTTTTGTACTGTAACTGATCTACCCAGCGAAACACGGGTTGACATGCGCTGCATGTCTCATAAAACGTTAAAAAATGTATAAACGTCTGGGAGAATGAATAGAGCAGACAAGACATATAGATCTGAATAAGAGTGACGACGCAAAAAAGAGCTCTATTTGGTTCGGTTTTCTGTGCACACACACCCGACCCGAAGCGTGCAGCCATGCACAGACACGTACAGCGCGCGAGTACTGAATTGAGCTCTCTTTCGTGTCTGAATGAAATGTCCGTTTTGGGAGAGTATTCACGTAAACTATGTTGGTTATGTCTTGAACAGTTTTGAGTGTATCGGATGTGCATCAGTGCAATTGGATCCACATGTCATTGGACATGATCCGATGTCTTAACCCTCTGGGGACCAAGAACGCGCCGGCGCGTTTTGCTCGTTTTTTTTCACATAGCAGAAAAATAGACTTAAAGTACTACCATCATTTCTGTTCATATAGAGTTAAGAAATATGAGAAAATAATCTGTTAAATGTCTACTTTTTTATGTGCCCACATACAATCGAAATAAAATATTGTGCTTTTGTAAAATAAAGAAAATAAACACGGTGTGCGTTCTGCCTCTCCGTCACCGTGAACTTTTTTTCTGGAGCACGTCTCTAAACATAAAAAAAAAAACAGCAAATACTATTCACCCAGCCATAAGCAATATATCTTTTAAATCATTTGAGTTTGTACTTTTAAATGATCCGATTCAAAACTAAAATAAATATTCTCCGTTTATGTCATCTATATAAAAAGAGAGACGTGTCAGCCGTTCTAATTATCTTTCTCTCAGCTCATTATTCTGGTAATGTGACACGCCCACGGAGAGTACACGCTATTCAAACGCAAATATGTGAAGCAGCACATTGAGACGCGTAAACGCCCATATAGGCTAAACTCTGTAAACACACTATATTTTTTAGTCAGATTATGATTCGTCTTGCGCGGCTATGAGGAATAATCCTGGGACCTTTACCACAGAACAAGTGCTGGTTTATTTTCACTTCGAGGAGGAGCAACAGATTCAGCTGGGAAGTGTAAGTGTTTTATGCTTGTGCTTTGTTCTAATCGCGATATAGAATAACGTTAGTGTCTGTAAACGGAAAAATAGCATAATGTTTAAATGTGAATCATGTTTCTGTGTGTGTGTGTGTGTGTGTGTGTGTGTGTGTGTGTGAATGAATGAATGAATAAATGAATGAACGCTCACACTGTTACAGACGAAATAAAAGACAACATTTCGTTGACTAGTTTTGGATAAAGTTTTTACTCTAAAATAGACATCAAATAAGCTTTTCTTAGGAGTTTCTGCTCATATGTTAAATATATAGTATGTTTTGTCAATAACTAATCAACTAAGATGTTATAGTGTTTGTTCCAATGCAAGCTATGTCAAAATAATGAATCCTTAACTTTGAAATATGTATGATCAAACTAAGACATTTATGGAAAAAGACAATTTTCTTTTCAAGATGTTTCCAACTCTAACTTTGAACTGTGTGTGTGTGTGTGTGTGTGTGTGTGTGTGTGTGTGTGTGTGTGTGTGTGTGTGTGTATGTATGTATATGTATATATATATATATATATATATATTGTTCTTGCATTCTTTGGGGTCCTTGCATTCTTTCTCACACCTGAATGAAAGGCTCATTATTATGCAGGGTCTTTTGTCTTCTCAGGTGTGAACCAACTAATTATTCACAAAGGGGTTGGACAGTTGACGCCCATTCGCATATTGCCTTGGCAAACAAAAAAATGTTTTTCACAATTTTAATCAATCTATTGTGTTATGTGAATGATTAGGCAGGATGATTTTCACATCATTTTGAAGCCAGAACTCGAAGCGACAACATCAATTAGTCAAAAGTCTTGTGGACACATATTTAGTATGTGTTTTGTGGTCTTATTTCAGCAACTTTAATTTTTATTTTTTTCAATAACCACGCATAAACATTATTCTCTTAAAAATACAAACATGTACATACATGTTGCTCACATATTATGGTAGCCCCATTTGTGCTATATAGAGTGAATTTACACCTTTGCCATTAACATGTTTATAAATAACTGAAAAAAGCACAAATGACAGTGCATGTCAAAACATCCCAAGGGCCCCAAAATCACCTTGGTCCCCAGAGGGTTAAAGTGACAGTGGGTAATAAACCTAATGCGGTCTGTGTCCTTAATATTGATCAAGCAACAAAAGAAAAAGAGAAAAGCATTCACTGCGCGTTAATAGCTTTAATAAGGATTCATTATATTTAATTCATACAAATAAATATGTCTGCTGCTTGAAAGAATAAAGAATGATGCAAGTAGTTATAAAGAATGCATATATCATTCATTGAAAAGAAGACTATTCTACTTGGAAAAGTGGTTTTATTTAATTTTAAGACATTTTTTAAGTCACAGTAGTTAAATCTGTATCTGTATTGCATGTTCAAATTTAAAATCATTCATATTAACAGGTTAATAGATGTTTTCTCCGGGAGTATATGGGTTTGGAAATTTTAGAGAAATTCTAAATTAATGCATTACAATTGAACTAAACCCATTATATTTTAGTCATCTGAATTGTTTTAGTCGACGAAATGCAATTAGATTTTAGTCGACTAAATCTACTACAGTAGATACTAATACTACTAAATACTAATACACTCATTTAAACTAGTTTCTCCTCCATGTTGTGGAAAGAGCAAAAAAATGTTTTTTTTCAAAAAGAGAAAAGCATTCACTGCGCGTTAATAGCTTTAATAAGGATTCATTATATTTAATTCATACAAATAAATATGTCTGCTGCTTGAAAGAATAAAGAATGATGCAAGTAGTTATAAAGAATGCATATATCATTCATTGAAAAGAAGACTATTCTACTTGGAAAAGTGGTTTTATTTAATTTTAAGACATTTTTTAAGTCACAGTAGTTAAATCTGTATCTGTATTGCATGTTCAAATTTAAAATCATTCATATTAACAGGTTAATAGATGTTTTCTCCGGGAGTATATGGGTTTGGAAATTTTAGAGAAATTCTAAATTAATGCATTACAATTGAACTAAACCCATTATATTTTAGTCATCTGAATTGTTTTAGTCGACGAAATGCAATTAGATTTTAGTCGACTAAATCTACTACAGTAGATACTAATACTACTAAATACTAATACACTCATTTAAACTAGTTTCTCCTCCATGTTGTGGAAAGAGCCTCTGGAGTGGAAAGATGCAGATGTCCACTGCACAGGTGTGCCAATGTGCTCCTAGCCTCATCCTGAGAGCAACACGTTCCCCTTGTTCAGTTTTACTAAAGTGATTGTAAAGTGTGATTTATACTTCTGCATCAAATCGACGGTTTCACACCATAGTTGAACACAAAGAGAAGGAGCACACACGTAGTGTATATGTATAATAAATAGTTTGTTAAACTCTGTTAAATGAAAAATTTTCACTGCGCTCCAAAATTTCTTTGTGTGCTCCAACATTTTTTTCATTTAGGAGAACATGTGCTCCTTGGGAAAAACCTTAGCGTAGAACCGTGAGTATAGTGAGTGCAGTGAAGTGTATAGTGAGTGCAGTGAAGAGTATAGTGAGTTCAGTGAGGAGTATATTGAGTATAGTGAGTGCAGTGAAGAGTATAGTGAGTGCAGTGAAGATTATAGTGAGTATAGTGAGTGAAGTGTATAGTAAGTGCAGTGAAGAGTATAATGAGTATAGTGAGTGCAGTGAAGTGAAGAGTATAGTGCAGTAAAGACTATAGTGAGTGCAGTGAAGAGTAGAGTGCAGTGAAGAGTATAGTGAGTGCAGTGAAGTCTATAGTGAGTTCAGCGAAGAGTATAGTGAGTTCAGTGAAGAGTATAGTGAGTATAGTGAGTGCAGTGAAGAGTATAGTGAGTTCAGTGAGGAGTATATTGAGTATAGTGAGTGCAGTGAAGAGTATAGTGAGTGCAGTGAAGATTATAGTGAGTATAGTGAGTGAAGTGTATAGTGAGTGCAGTGAAGAGTATAATGAGTATAGTGAGTGCAGTGAAGTGAAGAGTATAGTGCAGTGAAGAGTAGAGTGCAGTGAAGAGTATAGTGAGTGCAGTGAAGGGTATAGTGACTTCAGTGAAGAGTATAGTGAGTTCAGTGAGGAGTATATTGAGTATAGTGAGTGCAGTGAAGAGTATAGTGAGTGCAGTGAAGATTATAGTGAGTATAGTGAGTGAAGTGTATAGTGAGTGCAGTGAAGAGTATAATTAGTATAGTGAGTGCAGTGAAGTGAAGAGTATAGTGCAGTAAAGACTATAGTGAGTGCAGTGAAGAGTAGAGTGCAGTGAAGAGTATAGTGAGTGCAGTGAAGGGTATAGTGACTTCAGTGAAGAGTATAGTGAGTTCAGTGAAGAGTATAGTGAGTGCAGTGAAGAGTATTGTGAGTATAGTGAGTATACCTGCCCACTCCAGCATGTCCTCGATGGCGTCGGCGGCTCCGGGCACCAGGCGATCGCGGTCCGTGTCCTCGAGCCGCAGGATGAACGCGCCGTGCCGCTGCTTCGCGAACAGGTAATTATACAGAGCCGTGCGGAGACCCCCGAGGTGAAGAAACCCTGAAGAAGAGTTAAACAGGCTTCAACAACAAGTTTATCTCACTCTATCACTGTCTCTATCACTCTATCACAGTCTCTCAAACCCTGAACAATAACAGGCTTCAACAACGAACTGCAAGTCTATCTCACTCTCACACAGTCTCTCTCACTCTTTCACAGTCTACCTCACTCTCTCACAGTCTACCTCACTCTCTCACAGTCTCTATCACTGTCTCTATCACTCTATCACAGTCTCTCAAACCCTGAACAATAACAGGCTTCAACAACGAACTGCAAGTCTATCTCACTCTCACACAGTCTCTCTCACTCTCTCACAGTCTACCTCACTCTCTCACAGTCTACCTCACTCTCTCACAGTCTCTATCACTGTCTCTATCATTCTATCACAGTCTCTATCACTCTATCACAGTCTCTCAAACCCTGAACAATAACAGGCTTCAACAACGAACCGCAAGTCTATCTCACTCTCACACAGTCTCTCTCACTCTCACACAGTCTACCTCACTCTCTCACAGTCTACCTCACTCTCTCACAGTCTCTATCACTGTCTCTATCATTCTATCACAGTCTCTCAAACCCTGAACAATAACAGGCTTCAACAACGAACCGCAAGTCTATCTCACTCTCACACAGTCTCTCTCACTCTCTCACAGTCTACCTCACTCTCTCACAGTCTCTCTCACTCTCACACAGTCTCTCTCACAGTCTCTATCTCACTCTCTCACAGTCTCTCACTCTATCAGTCTCTCTCACTCAATCACAGTCTCTATCTCACTCTCTCACAGTCTCTCTCACTGTCTCTATCATTCTATCACAGTCTCTATCACTCTATCACAGTCTCTCAAACCCTGAACAATAACAGGCTTCAACAACGAACTGCAAGTCTATCTCACTCTCACACAGTCTCTCTCACTCTCTCACAGTCTCTCACTCTCTCACAGTCTACCTCACTCTCTCACAGTCTCTCTCACTGTCTCTATCATTCTATCACAGTCTCTATCACTCTATCACAGTCTCTCAAACCCTGAACAATAACAGGCTTCAACAACGAACCGCAAGTCTATCTCACTCTCACACAGTCTCTCTCACAGTCTCTATCTCACTCTCTCACAGTCTCTCACTCTATCAGTCTCTCTCACTCTCTCACAGTCTCTCACTCTATCAGTCTCTCTCACTCAATCACAGTCTCTATCTCACTCTCTCACAGTCTCTCTCACTGTCTCTATCATTCTATCACAGTCTCTATCACTCTATCACAGTCTCTCAAACCCTGAACAATAACAGGCTTCAACAACGAACCGCAAGTCTAGCTCACTCTCACACAGTCTCTCTCACTCTCTCACAGTCTCTCACTCTCTCACAGTCTACCTCACTCTCTCACAGTCTCTCTCACTGTCTCTATCATTCTATCACAGTCTCTATCACTCTATCACAGTCTCTCAAACCCTGAACAATAACAGGCTTCAACAACGAACCGCAAGTCTATCTCACTCTCACACAGTCTCTCTCACAGTCTCTATCTCACTCTCTCACAGTCTCTCACTCTATCAGTCTCTCTCACTCAATCACAGTCTCTATCTCACTCTCTCACAGTCTCTCACTCTATCAGTCTCTCTCACTCAATCACAGTCTCTATCTCACTCTCTCACAGTCTCTCTCACTGTCTCTATCATTCTATCACAGTCTCTATCACTCTATCACAGTCTCTCAAACCCTGAACAATAACAGGCTTCAACAACGAACCGCAAGTCTAGCTCACTCTCACACAGTCTCTCTCACAGTCTCTATCTCACTCTCTCACAGTCTCTCACTCAATCAGTCTCTCTCACTCAATCACAGTCTCTATCTCACTCTCTCACAGTCTCTCACTCAATCAGTCTCTCTCACTCAATCACAGTCTCTATCTCACTCTCTCACAGTCTCTCACTCAATCAGTCTCTCTCACTCAATCAGTCTCTCTCACTCAATCACAGTCTCTATCTCACTCTCTCACAGTCTCTCTCACTCTATCAGTCTCTCACAGTCTACCTCACTATCACACTCTCTCACTCTTATCACAGTCTCAATCTCATTTTATCAGTCTCTCTCTCACTCCATCACAGTCTCTATCTCACTCTATCACTGTCTCACTCTCTCTCTCACTCACTGTCTACCTCACTCCATACCTGTCAACACTCCCGTTTTCCCAGGGAGTCTCCCGTATTTTACACCCATCTCCCGTCCCCCTCCCGTTTTGTTATTTCTCCCGTAAAACTCCCGTAATTTGTATGGCCCGAACGTCGTTATATGAATAATCACATCAATATATTATTCTAAGGTTGTCCAGTTGCCAGATCTTGTATGAAACCCATCCTACGCGTGCAATCAACACATCATACAAATTTCAACCCATTTGTGAGCTCAACCTGGCAACCTACAACCCAGTAGCGCTGTTGACGTGCACAGATAGTAGACGCGGGAAGTTGAATAAGCGTCACTGGTAGAAATGGGAAGAGAAAACTCAATATTTAACGCAATTAACGCAGCATCGGTTTTTTTCTGTCTTCCTTTGGCTGGCGTTACATTATATGATGCGCTCTTATTCTTGCATGCTTTTAAACCATTGAAGCCTAGGCAAATTGAGCGCTATAATCGAGTTCTCTTTCGGCTTCAAGTTGACCAAACACTAACACACGCAATTATGCCAAAATGTCCGTTTTGTCGAGTATCCTCATAAGAGCAGACTGAGCAGTCTTAAATTAGTTAAATAAAGTCTTAAATGAACGAAAAGAGTTGTGAGAGAACGAGGCGCTTGTGAGATCAACGTCTGTCAGCAGCGGCTGGTTTTAAAGGGACAGTTAATCTAAATGATTTAACATTTATGCAGTGCAAATGATAACTTTATTCAATTTCTGTATATTTCCTACCTTTTAGACAATATACTGTCTTTATGTTGTTTCTACATTAATTTGGAGATTAACTGTGAAATTATTACATTATAAAATATATTAAAAACATGAGTTTGTTTTAATGGTGATTCATCGTGATTAATCACAGAAAAAAATGTGTGATTAATCTAGTTCATTTTTTACACTCGATAAAAACAAATAAAAAATAAACTTAAATGTAAAAATAAATGTTTATTTTTATTGCATATTATGTATTTGTTTATGTTAATGTATGCACAATTAATGTGTATTTAGCCTGCCTCTGCCATCCAGCACCCCCCCCTAATGGAACCCTAATGTTGACAGGTATGCCTCACTCTCTCAATCTACCTTACTCTATCACAGTCTCTCACTCTACCTCACTCTATCAGTCTCTCTCACTTTATCACAGTCTCTATCTCACTCTCTCACAGTCTCTCAGCCTCTCCGTGTCTATTCTCCTCTATCTGTGTGCATATATGATATTCTGCATAAGATATGATATGATATGATATTTGTGGTGTGTTTCACCTGTGGGACTGGGAGCGAATCTCACGCGCACCTCGGGCTGTCTCGTGCACACGCCCCTGCGCGCGCCGGGCTGTCTCGTGCACACGCCTCTGCAGGCGCCGCTTCTCATCCAGAACACGCAGAACATATTTACAAGTTTCTCTCAATCAAACTGCGGAGAAAGCCCGTGACCCCATCCATCGCTCTGTTCTTCTTCTTCTTCTTCTTCTTCTTCTTCTTCTTCTTCCTTGGTGTTTTAAGGCAGTTTGCATCCGAAAGGTTTCATTACTGCCACCTGCTGTCACTTCATACTTATATTCGTCTTTCCAATCCAGTCCTCTTTAAAAAAACAAAACAAATATTTCCTCCCTTGTTCACTATTTCCGCATTCTAATAGTCTAATATAGCCTACTTTTTACATTATAGCCTACTATCCTATACCAATTTCTATGATGTTCCAATCTCTTGTCTTTCTTGTGTAAATGTCCTGCATAAAACTGTTTTCCTGATATGCGGAGAGTCACAGTAATCTTACAATCCTGAGTCTTTTCATCACAACCTGTTCTTTCCTTCTGTTGTCATCTCTCTTATCATGCTTTATTCTGAATCATGTCAATCTCCGGTACTTTCATCTTCCCACTGATGTTTCCATATTTCCATGATCTTTTCCACACTAGTCTCTTCCCTTCTGATTTTGATCATTTCATCTCAATGTCAACATGCTCTTTCTTTCTTGTCTTTTGTGCTAATTTATCAACTTTCTCATTTCCCTGTATGTGCGCTGGTATCCACATATATGTAATACTTTTCCCTTGTCTGCATTCTCTTGAATTTATAAACAAGATTTCATATAATATTTCTTGATGATTACTAGGCTCAATCCTCATAAGAGCCGAAACAGAGTCAGGACTGTTGATATGTGTGGACTAATGCAGTATAGCGCATAAATAACTGCGTAATCTGGTGTTTATGGATGTATTAGTGAATCCATCGCTCTGCTTCTTCAGTTTAACGGCCGTCGCTGCTCAGGTACATCATTTATTTCTTAAAATGTCTATAAATTATAACTTTAAAAATTGTAACAATCCTTTCCTAACTATCATGTCTTTTCCTCTGTTTAACTGAACAGAACGTGTAAATGTGACACTCCTCTTCTTCTCCACAACGTAAGTAACAGAGATAGGGAATTTATGATCCATATTGTATGATTTTTTAAAATATGACTTTATGCCTAAACATACCCAGTTCCTTTTAACACGGTAAAGAGCTCATACCGTAACTTTTTGCTAATTTTGGCCTTCATTAACATAATTGTTTTACATTGTTTTAACATTTGTTTCAGATGATGTCACGTATCATAACCTCATATTCTGCAGAGAGACAATACACACATAATGAAGGACGTACGTAATAAAGGACTAAAAAAACAATATTAATAAATAATTTATAAAAATAATAGTAATATTAAGAATATGGATATACTAATATTAAAGAAAATAATATTTTTGAAAAGGTTATTTATAACACCATTAAGGCACTTTCAAAGGATGGTTCTTTCTGGAACCTGACAACCTCACTCACACACACACACACACACACATACACACACACACACACACATCTGAAGCCTAGTATCATAAACACATGTCTGCTGAATCCATGCGCTGCACTTTAATATATCCTGCTCACTTTACGACTTAAAATAGTCTAGAAAATCGGGAAAAATATTGGTTATTTAACACATTTAAATGTATTTGTGTGTGTAACACATTATAACACATTTATAATTTATTATTAATTCAGTGTATATAAAGGTCAATGTTTGGATGAATATAATCCAGTCGAGCCACATGTTCTGTTATGCTAAGCCAGAGGTGTTCGGTCCTGCTCCTGGAGGGCCGCTGTCCTGCAGAGTTGAGTTCCAGCTTCAGCACACCTGCACACACACACACACACACACACACACCTGCACACACACACCTGAAGACTAGAGTGTGATGAGCTGATTCAGGTGTGTTTGATTAGGGCTGGAACTAAACTCTGCAGGACAGGAGCAGGATTGAAGACCTCTGTGCTAAGCAAACCTTTAAGAGTTTTGGACAAATTTACTATATTATTCTTTTAACAATTTGACATAATATAAATATTACAGATATACTGGGTCATAAATATAAACATTCCTATGTGTAATCATTTAAGCTGAAAAACATATCAAGTTTGTATTTGTAACTCATGTGGTTCAAAAGTTATACCCGGAACCCTTTTCGCTCAGCGGCCATATTGGATTTGGCCGCCATCTTGGCTCCGAGGGTCGCTGGCTCCGGCGCACTAGCTAAATCATTTCAGTATGACCTGAGCTACATCTGTGCCAAATTTGGCGCTTTTAGATGAATTTGCACGAAATTACCTATTTATGTGCTTAAGGCCCCAACTACTGATTAATATAGCGTATTGATAAGGAATAATGGTATTATGACAGCGGACTGATGACAGATTGGAAATAAATGTGGCCACGACAGGGAAGTTGATTTACTGTAAATAGGCCTCGGGCTTCAGAACAGTCGTGTGAAATATCCTGGCCAACGTTCAGGGAAAATGAAGGGTGTTCATCTGAAGCTGTCAATCATAAAGACACTCATAAAGATCTGCTGACGTCACTCTGAAGAAGAGATAAACTGAACGACAGGTTCCCATGATGCTTTAGGCAGCAGTTCACACCTCTTTTCATTACATGACTGACACTGAAACACAATCTGATGACTTTACATTACATGACTGACACTGAAACACAATCTGATGACTTTACATTACATGACTGACACTGAAACACAATCTGATGACTTTACATTACATGATTGACACTGAAACACAATCTGATGACTTTACATTACATGACTGACACTGATACACAATCTGATGACTTTACATTACATGACTGAAAGTCAAACACAATCTGATGACTTTACATTACATGACTGAAAGTCAAACACAATCTGATGACTTTACATTACATGATTGACACTGAAACACAATCTGATGACTTTACATTACATGACTGAAAGTCAAACACAATCTGATGACTTTACATTACATGATTGACACTGAAACACAATCTGATGACTTTACATTACATGACTGAAAGTCAAACACAATCACACACTGTCCATTCAAGCTCTCGCTCACTGAACTGAATAATGTGAATCAATAACATTACAATCACATATCACTGAAATACAAATAAAATGGAGTTGATATTAATAATATAATTATGAACATGAATGAACAATAGTATATTTACAGTTTAATAAATGCTGTAAAAATGGTTGCTAAGGTTAACTGATATTTCTAAAGTAATATCAGTTATAGTTGTTTTCAACTGCTTACACACACTTTCAAAACTTTGCCTCTTTATTTTCAAAACTTATATTTACAGTATAAAAGTGGTGTTTATGACTGGAAATCTGAAATAAAACACAATTACTCGAGTCTTAGTGGTTTTGTAGAGATGCAAGGGTAACAAGATGTTTCAGTCTGTTGAAAACAGTCAGTCAAAACTGTTTTATGTTTGTTGTTTTTTGGAATTGGCAAAACCTTATTTAACACTAATTTAACACTAAATGATGTGAAGAATTTGCCTGTGTCTTAACATTAATTTGTAATTCTAAACCACTGAAACCAAAAACAACAAAGCTGGTTAATGTTTAGAAAACTTCTCTGACTCATATCATCAATACATTCATTTCTGGAATTGCTTTTGTGATGCATATCATCAAAATTAATTTTTAGCATGACTCACCATCCCACAGAAACTGACCAAACCACATTCCACTGCTGTGTGTGTGTGTGTGTGTGTGTGTGTGTGTGTGTGTGTGTGTCCTTGATTGGCACACCATTAGTTATAGAAAAATAGGAGCAGTTAAACCAACATAAGTGCAACAATATGTAAGTGAATGTGAATGTCTTTATTGCAATTGCAAAGCTGTAAAACAAAATTCAAGTGCAACTGCTGGTGGAAAAAAAGTAACACACAACAAGCATAATACAAAACAAAAGGTGACACACAACATACAAACTCAATATAGCGGTATGAATATAAAACTAAATAATCAATAGAATGTATATTGCATAATCCCATGTGTATAAACAGTCCCATATGCAATATATACAGCACAATCCGATATATTACTTAGTATGTAACATAAGTTACATAAGTATGTAGGCGCGGGTCTGCAGTGTGAACTGTGTTTCCCGGTGAGAACAGTCCTGGATCATGTGTTCTGCATGACACAGGCATCTGGCTCTGTATATACATATATATATATATATATATATATATATATATATATATATATATATACATCTGTATATGTCTGTATATATATCAGTCAGTGAGGGAAGCTGTGTGCGTATAATGTTCTGTGCGGAGTTCCTGACTCTATCCAGAACCACACCAGTGCTGTGACTATAGTCCCAGTTAGTCTAGCACAGTTTGTTAGTCAAGTCAAGTCAAGTCAAATATATTTATATAGCGCTTTTCACAATACAGATTGTATCAAAGCTGCTTCACAGTATCAATCAAAACAACTTAACAATGTTTGTTTATTACTGGAAAAAAGACATCCAAGTTTGGTAGAGCTGATCAATGGTATGATTGGTTAATTAATTTGAATAAAAGTATATAGGTATATAATAGAAGTGCATAATTTATTTAAGGCTATTCCCGTTTCGAATATGTGATTGTGTATTGTCAACAATAAGCATAAAAAAATTCTGCATTTCCATTTTGTAGTGTTGATCATTCATTGCGACATTTAAACTGATTCTCATATTTAAGAATCTGTTATCTGCTTGACAAAATGACCCACTGACATGCTTTTAAATGGGTGGTAAAATGGCATTTTCACAAGATGTAAAATAAATCTCTGATGTCCCCAGAGTGTGTGTGTGAAGTTTTAGCACAAAATACCCCACAGATATTTTTATATAGCATGTTAAAGTTGTCACTTTTTGAGGGTTAGCAAAAACGCACCGTTTTGTGCCTGGCCCTTTAAATGCAAATGAGCTGCCTCAGAGGGCGGGGTTTCAAGAGCTCTTGTGTGTTAGCAGAGAGATTACCTTACGCAGACACACTAAAATTACAGAAACTGTTCTGCCTTTAATGTTAAAACAGAGTCAGACAAAGATGGAGAGACTCAAGAAGAAGTGACAACATGTAGAATGCAACAGGACGTCTCTGAATGGTTAGTTGATGAATTTATGTTGCTGATGTGGAGTTAACTATCTTCAATTAGCATATTCTGTCATGATAATCTATAAATCACTCGTATAGGAACTGTAGTGAGATGCACACAGAGTGACTTTCTATTGGATGTGAAAAGAAGGATGCTAAAGTTTGAGCTGACTCACAAATGTACTCTTATACAACAACTCTTCCTCTTCTCAACATGGACTGCGCGTCCCGGGGGCGGTTTATGTACATTTTAGGGTTGCTGATGTCACTAACCCGGGAGGAATGTCGTGTAGTCCCTACCAGCCATTTGTTGTAGTCCTTTTCTTTAAAAACAAATATCTCCCTTTGCTTTGAACTTTGAGCGTTGTAACTTTGCAGATGTTGTTTATGCTCAAACAGCAACATTTCACACTAGCTAAAGTTAGAAAAGTGAAATCATACTTTACCACCCTTTTAAAGCTGCTGGCGTCCATTTTTTTTGGGCCTTCAAACACCTTAAAATGCACATGTAGAGATCAGGAAAATCTGCCCCCAAACCCCCATCAGGCGGACAGAAGGAGAAGTCAAGTCAAGTCATCCTCATTTATATAGTGCTTTTAACAATGTAGATTATTTCAAAGCAGCTTTTTACAGAGATAAACATATAATTTAAGGTAACAGAGATTGGTTTGGTTTTATAGTGGCTCTTGAATAATGTTTTTTCCAGCTAAAGTTAGTTTTGATTGATTCACTTCCGTGGAAATTATCATTTTGTTATTAAATTAGGGGCCGCTAAGACGACACCGTTCTCTCTAAACAGACTTTAAACGCGAACCTGTGATAGACGCTGATGGCGTTCACATGCGCATTAAGGATTGATTCTATAGTTATGTACATTTGAATATATGTGCGCAGGTTTGTAATTCCCTACAAACCATGCCTAAACAAACTACTTGTCTTGCCTATAAATTTTGATGCAGAATTTTATTTTATTTTATCACTTCGGGTAGGTACGCGAACAGAAAATTCCACAAGGCTTTATCTGTAGAGTGGTATAGGGATGCTCCATAGGGAGAGGCTAGTTGGCACTTCAGCACTGCATTGTCATCAGGTCCAGGCGAAGGTCCTTCGTCAGATCTGGAAACGGCCTGGATCCGTCAGGCTGCGGGAAAACCTCGGGATAAACAAAGACACTAAAATTAGAGTAGATGCCATTCTTCTTATGATGTAACGAGTACGTCAGGATTTAAGGGAAGTGTTCCCGGTTCCGGCTGACCTAATCTAAGCAGCCTAATATTGAATTATAGAAGTCTATAATGTGTTATGTGTCAAAGAGATGTGTTTTTAGTCTAGATTTGAACTGACAGACTGTGTCTGCTTCCCGGACAATGTTAAGAAGATTGTTCCAAAGTTTTGGTGCTAAATAGGAAAAGGATCTACCGCCAGCAGTTGTTTTTGATATTCTAGGTATTATCGACGGGCCGGAACTTTGAGATCGCAATAGACGTGAAGGACTATAATGCGTTAAGAGCTCGCTCAAGTACTGGGGAGCTAAACCATTTAGTGCTTTGTAAGTAATCAGCGATATTTTAAAATTTATACGATGTTTAATAGGCAGCCAATGCAGTTTTGACAGAACCGGGCTAATATGGTCATACTTCCTGGTTCTGGTAAGAACTCTAGCGGCTGCGTTTTGGACCAGCTGTAGTTTGTTTATTAAGCGTGCAGGGCAACCACCCAGTAGAGCATTACAATAATCTAGCCTTGATGTCATGAATGCATTAACTAGTTGTTCCACATTTGTCATTGAGAGCATATGACGAAATTTAGATATATTTTTAAGATGGAAAAATGTGGTTTTACAGACACTAGACACGTGACTTTCAAATGAAAGATTGGTATCAAAGAGCACACCCAGGTTCCTAACCGACGATGAGGACTTAACAGAGCAGCCATCAAGTGTTAGACAGTATTCTAGGTTATTACGTTTGGAAGTTTTTTTGTCCAATAATTAGAATCTCTGTTTTTTCAGAATTAAGTTGTAGGAAATTACTAGTCTAAAAGTTACTAGTACTAAAAACCAATTTTTTATATCAACTATGCATTCCGTTAATTTTGTGAATTGGTAAGTTTCGTTAAGTTTTGAAGAAATATACAGCTGAGTATCATCAGCATAACAGTGAAAGCTAATTACATGTTTCCTAATGATATCTCCTAAGGGTAGCATGTACAGAGTGAACAGCAATGGTCCTAGTACTGAGCCTTGTGGTACGCCATACTGAACTTTTGATCGATAAGACATCTCTTCATTTACTGCTACAAACTGATAGCGGTCAGATAAAAATGATTTAAACCATGCTAGTGCAATTCCACTAATGCCAACATAGTTTTCTAGTCTATTTAAAAGAATGTTGTGGTCGATGGTGTCAAATGCTGCACTAAGATCAAGTAACACTAATAGAGAGATACAACCACGATCGGATGATAAGAGCAAATCATTTGTGACTCTAATGAGAGCTGTCTCAGTACTATGATACGGTCTAAATCCTGACTGAAAATCCTTGCAGATATAATTTCTTTCAAGAAAGGAACACAGTTGTGAGGATACTGCTTTTTCTAATATCTTAGACAGAAAAGGTAGATTTGAGATCGGCCTGTAATTGACTAATTCTGTAGGATCAAGTTGCGTTTTTTTAACAAGCGGTTTAATCATAGCCAGCTTAAAGGTTTTTGGTACGTATCCTAGAGACAAAGACGAATTAATGATATTGAGAAGAGAATCTATGACATCTGGAAGCATCTCTTTCAGTAGCTTAGTCGGTATAGGGTCTAACATACATGTTGTCGATTTAGATGAATTAATGAGTTTGCAAAATTCTTCCTCTCCTATAGCGACAAATTAATCTAATTTTACCTCAGGGAGACTACAATGCACTCCCTGATGCGATACTGTAGTAGAAGGTTGCATAGTTATAATTTTCTCTCTAATATTATCAATCTTGTAAGTGAAGAAGTTCATAAAGTCATTACTGCTGTGTTTCTTGGAAACTTCTGGGCTTGAAGCTTTCTTTTTCGTTAGTTTAGCCACTTTTCAAATAAATACCTAGGATTATGTTTATTTTCTTCTCATAGGGTTGAAAAATAAGCATATCTAGCAGCTTTTAAAGCCTCTCTGTAAGCAATCGAGCTCTCCTTCCATGAAATCCGAAATGTTTTCTTCCAGTTGCGCTCCATTTTTCTGGCTGCTCTCTTAAGGGCCTGAGTGTGCTCGTTGTACCACGGCGTTGGACTATTTTCTTTAATCTTCTTTAAGCACAACAGAGTAACTGTGTCTAAAGTGCTGGAAAAGAGAGTTAAAAGTTTCTGTTGCAATATCAAGTTCTGCTAAGCTATCTGGGATGCTGAGATGATGAAACTGATGACCCAGAAGGAGAAGATTATTGATAAAGCAATCTTTAGTGGCAGAAGTGATAGGTCTAACATACTTGTAACACGGAGTCGGCTTTGCAGCCTTGGCTAAATGTAATTTACATGAGACTAGATAATGATCTGAGATGTCATCGCTCTGCTGCAGAATTTCAACAGCATCAACATTGATTCCGTGTGATAATATTAGATCTAGAGTATGATCACGACAATGAGTAGGTCCTGACACGTGTTGTCTAACTCCAATAGAGTTAAGAATGTCTTTAAATGCCAATCCCAATGCATCTTTTCCATTATCTACATGTATATTAAAATGACCAACAATTAGTATTTTTCTGCAGTTAATACTAAGTCTGATAGAAAGTCAGCAAATTCTTTGATAAAATCCTTATGGTGCCCTGGTGGCCTGTATACAGTAGCCAGCAGAATTCTCAAACGTGATTTATCGTTTACATTATATATTTTTACACTAAGCACCAACACTTCAAAAGAAGTATATTTAAAACTAGATTTCTTAGTGGTTTTGAAAATATTACTATAAATTACAGCAACACCTCCCCCTTTGCCTTTCAGACGAGGTTAATGTTTATAACAGTAATCTTGCAGGGTGCACTCTTTTAAAATAATGTAATTGTTTGGTTTTAGCCAGGTTTCTGTCATACACAGCACATCTAGGTTATAGTCGGTAATCATATCATTAACAATAAGTGCTTTTGAAGTAAGGGATCGAATATTCAGCAACCCAAGCTTTATCATTTGTCCATTTGTATTGTTTCTGTTTTTTATTTGTTGAACATAAATTAAATTTTTACCCTTAGATGGGTTTGGAAGTTTTTTGTATTTCCTAATTTGGGGAACAGACACAGTCTCTATATGATGATATCTAGGTGAAAGAGCATCTATGTGATGGGATTTATCTTACCTTGGTGATTTGTGAGATCAGGTCAGGCGGACAGAAGGAGAAGAGTGGGATCGGGTCAAGCGGACAGAAGGAGAAGAGTGGGATCGGTTCAGGCGGACAGAAGGAGAAGAGTGGGATCGGGTCAAGCGGACAGAAGGAGAAGAGTGGGATCGGGTCAGGCAGACAGAAAGAGAAGAGTGAGATCGGGTCAAGCGGACAGGAGAAGAGTGGGATCGGGTCAGGCGGACAGAAGGAGAAGAGTGGGATCGGGTCAGGCGGACAGAAGGAGAAGAATGAGATCGGGTCAGGCGGACAGAAGGAGAAGAGTGGGATCGGGTCAGGCGGACAGAAGAAGAAGAGTGAGATCAGGTCAGGCGGACAGAAGAAGAAGAGTGAGATCAGGTCAGGCGGACAGAAGGAGAAGAGTGGGATCGGGTCAGGCGGACAGAAGAAGAAGAGTGAGATCAGGTCAGGCGGACAGAAGGAGAAGAGTGAGATCAGGTCAGGCGGACAGAAGGAGAAGAGTGGGATCAGGTCAGGCGGACAGAAGAAGAAGAGTGAGATCAGGTCAGGCGGACAGAAGGAGAAGAGTGAGATCGGGTCAGGCGGACAGAAGGAGAAGAGTGGGATCGGGTCAGGCGGACAGAAGAAGAAGAGTGAGATCGGGTCAGGCGGACAGAAGGAGAAGAGTGAGATCGGGTCAAGCGGACAGAAGGAGAAGAGTGGGATCGGGTCAGGCGGACAGAAGGAGAAGAGTGAGATCGGATCAGGCGGACAGAAGGAGAAGAGTGGGATCGGGTCAGGCGGACAGAAGGAGAAGAGTGGGATCGGGTCAGGCGGACAGAAGGAGAAGAGTGGAATCGGGTCAGGCGGACAGAAGGAGAAGAGTGGGATCGGGTCAGGCGGACAGAAGGAGAAGAGTGGGATCGGGTCAGGCGGACAGAAGGAGAAGAGTGAGATCGGGTCAGGCGGACCGAAGGAGAAGAGTGGGATCGGGTCAGGCGGACAGAAGAAGAAGAGTGAGATCGGGTCAGGCGGACAGAAGGAGAAGAGTGGGATCGGGTCAGGCGGACAGAAAGAAAGAGTGAGATCGGGTCAGGCGGACAGGAGAAGAGTGGGATCGGGTTAGGCGGATAGAAGAAGAAGAGGGAGATCGGGTCAGGCGGACAGAAGGAGAAGAGTGGGATCGGGTCAGGCGGACAGAAGGAGAAGAGTGGGATCGGGTCAAGCGGACAGAAGGAGAAGAGTGGGATCGGGTCAGGCGGACAGAAGGATCGGGTCAGGCGGACACAAGGAGAAGAATGAGATCGGGTCAGGCGGACAGAAGGAGAAGAGTGAGATCGGGTCAGGCGGACAGAAGGAGAAGAGTGGGATCGGGTCAGGCGGACAGAAGGAGAAGAGTGGGATCGGGTCAGGCGGACAGAAGGAGAAGAATGAGATCGGGTCAGGCGGACAGAAGGAGAAGAGTGGGATCTGGTCAGGCGGACAGAAGAAGAAGAGTGAGATTAGGTCAGGCGGACAGAAGAAGAAGAGTGAGATCAGGTCAGGCGGACAGAAGGAGAAGAGTGGGATCGGGACAGGCGGACAGAAGAAGAAGAGTGAGATCAGGTCAGGCGGACAGAAGGAGAAGAGTGGGATCGGGTCAGGCGGACAGAAGGAGAAGAGTGAGATCGGGTCAGGCGGACAGAAGGAGAAGAGTGGGATCGGGTCAGGCGGACAGAAGAAGAAGAGTGAGATGGGGTCAGGCGGACAGAAGGAGAAGAGTGAGATCGGGTCAAGCGGACAGAAGGAGAAGAGTGGGATCGGGTCAGGCGGACAGAAGGAGAAGAGTGGAATCGGGTCAGGCGGACAGAAGGAGAAGAGTGGGATCGGGTCAGGCGGACAGAAGGAGAAGAGTTGGATCGGGTCAGGCGGACAGAAGGAGAAGAGTGGGATCGGGTCAGGCGGACAGAAGGAGAAGAGTGAGATCGGGTCAAGCGGACAGAAAGAGAAGAGTGGGATCGGGTCAGGCGGACAAAAGGAGAAGAGTGAGATCGGGTCAGGCGGACAGAAGGAGAAGAGTGAGATCGGGTCAGGCGGACAGAAGGAGAAGAGTGGGATCGGGTCAGGCGGACAGAAGGAGAAGATTGGGATCGGGTCAGGCGGACAGAAGGAGAAGAGTGGAATCGGGTCAGGCGGACAGAAGGAGAAGAGTGGGATCGGGTCAGGCGGACAGAAAGAAAGAGTGAGATCGGGTCAGGCGGAAAGGAGAAGAGTGGAATCCGGTCAGGCGGACAGAAGAAGAAGAGTGAGATCGGGTCAGGCGGACAGTAGGAGAAGAGTGGGATCGGGTCAGGCGGACAGAAGGAGAAGAGTGGGATCGGGTCAGGCGGACAGAAGGAGAAGAGTGAGATCGGGTCAAGCGGACAGAAGGAGAAGAGTGGGATCGGGTCAGGTGGACAGAAGGATCGGGTCAGGCGGACAGAAGGAGAAGAATGAGATCGGGTCAGGCGGACAGAAGGAGAAGAGTGGGATCAGGTCAGGCGGACAGAAGGAGAAGAGTGGAATCGGGTCAGGCGGACAGAAGGAGAAGATTGGAATCGGGTCAGGCGGACAGAAGGAGAAGAGTGAGATCGGGTCAGGCGGACAGAAGGAGAAGAGTGGGATCGGGTCAGGCGGACAGAAGAAGAAGAGTGTGATCGGGTCAGGCGGACAGAAGGAGAAGAGTGGGATCAGGTCAGGTGGACAGAAGGAGAAGAGTGGGATAGGGTCAGGCGGACAGAAGGAGAAGAGTGGAATCGGGTCAGGCGGACAGAAGGAGAAGAGTGGGATCGGGTCAGGCGGACAGAAGGAGAAGAGGGGGATCGGGTCAGGCGGACAGAAGGAGAAGAGTGGGATCGGGTCAGGCGGACAGAAGGAGAAGAGTGGGATCGGGTCAGGCATACAGAAGGAGAAGAGTGGAATCGGGTCAGGCGGACAGAAGGAGAAGAGTGGGATCGGGTCAGGCGGACAGAAGGAGAAGAGTTGGATCGGGTCAGGCGGACAGAAGGAGAAGAGTGGGATCGGGTCAGGCGGACAGAAGGAGAAGAGTGAGATCGGGTCAAGCGGACAGAAAGAGAAGAGTGGGATCGGGTCAGGCGGACAAAAGGAGAAGAGTGGGATCGGGTCAGGCGGACAGAAGGAGAAGATTGGGATCGGGTCAGGCGGACAGAAGGAGAAGAGTGGAATCGGGTCAGGCGGACAGAAGGAGAAGAGTGGGATCGGGTCAGGCGGACAGAAAGAAAGAGTGAGATCGGGTCAGGCGGAAAGGAGAAGAGTGGAATCCGGTCAGGCGGACAGAAGAAGAAGAGTGAGATCGGGTCAGGCGGACAGTAGGAGAAGAGTGGGATCGGGTCAGGCGGACAGAAGGAGAAGAGTGGGATCGGGTCAGGCGGACAGAAGGAGAAGAGTGAGATCGGGTCAAGCGGACAGAAGGAGAAGAGTGGGATCGGGTCAGGTGGACAGAAGGATCGGGTCAGGCGGACAGAAGGAGAAGAATGAGATCGGGTCAGGCGGACAGAAGGAGAAGAGTGGGATCAGGTCAGGCGGACAGAAGGAGAAGAGTGGAATCGGGTCAGGCGGACAGAAGGAGAAGATTGGAATCGGGTCAGGCGGACAGAAGGAGAAGAGTGAGATCGGGTCAGGCGGACAGAAGGAGAAGAGTGGGATCGGGTCAGGCGGACAGAAGAAGAAGAGTGTGATCGGGTCAGGCGGACAGAAGGAGAAGAGTGGGATCAGGTCAGGTGGACAGAAGGAGAAGAGTGGGATAGGGTCAGGCGGACAGAAGGAGAAGAGGGGGATCGGGTCAGGCGGACAGAAGGAGAAGAGTGGGATCGGGTCAGGCGGACAGAAGGAGAAGAGTGGGATCGGGTCAGGCATACAGAAGGAGAAGAGTGGAATCGGGTCAGGCGGACAGAAGGAGAAGAGTGGGATCGGGTCAGGCGGACAGAAGGAGAAGAGTTGGATCGGGTCAGGCGGACAGAAGGAGAAGAGTGGGATCGGGTCAGGCGGACAGAAGGAGAAGAGTGAGATCGGGTCAAGCGGACAGAAAGAGAAGAGTGGGATCGGGTCAGGCGGACAAAAGGAGAAGAGTGAGATCGGGTCAGGCGGACAGAAGGAGAAGAGTGAGATCGGGTCAGGCGGACAGAAGGAGAAGAGTGGGATCGGGTCAGGCGGACAGAAGGAGAAGATTGGGATCGGGTCAGGCGGACAGAAGGAGAAGAGTGGAATCGGGTCAGGCGGACAGAAGGAGAAGAGTGGGATCGGGTCAGGCGGACAGAAAGAAAGAGTGAGATCGGGTCAGGCGGAAAGGAGAAGAGTGGAATCCGGTCAGGCGGACAGAGGAAGAAGAGTGAGATCGGGTCAGGCGGACAGTAGGAGAAGAGTGGGATCGGGTCAGGCGGACAGAAGGAGAAGAGTGGGATCGGGTCAGGCGGACAGAAGGAGAAGAGTGAGATCGGGTCAAGCGGACAGAAGGAGAAGAGTGGGATCGGGTCAGGTGGACAGAAGGATCGGGTCAGGCGGACAGAAGGAGAAGAATGAGATCGGGTCAGGCGGACAGAAGGAGAAGAGTGGGATCAGGTCAGGCGGACAGAAGGAGAAGAGTGGAATCGGGTCAGGCGGACAGAAGGAGAAGATTGGAATCGGGTCAGGCGGACAGAAGGAGAAGAGTGAGATCGGGTCAGGCGGACAGAAGGAGAAGAGTGGGATCGGGTCAGGCGGACAGAAGAAGAAGAGTGTGATCGGGTCAGGCGGACAGAAGGAGAAGAGTGGAATCGGGTCAGGCGGACAGATGGAGAAGAGTGGAATCGGGTCAGGCGGACAGAAGGAGAAGAGTGGGATCGGGTCAGGCGGACAGAAGGAGAAGAGTGGGATCAGGTCAGGTGGACAGAAGGAGAAGAGTGGGATAGGGTCAGGCGGACAGAAGGAGAAGAGTGGAATCGGGTCAGGCGGACAGAAGGAGAAGAGTGGGATCGGGTCAGGCGGACAGAAGGAGAAGAGTGGGATCGGGTCAGGCGGACAGAAGGAGAAGAGTGGGATCGGGTCAGGCATACAGAAGGAGAAGAGTGAGATCGGGTCAGGCGGACAGAAGGAGAAGAGTGGGATCAGGTCAGGTGGACAGAAGGAGAAGAGTGGGATAGGGTCAGGCGGACAGAAGGAGAAGAGTGGAATCGGGTCAGGCGGACAGAAGGAGAAGAGTGGGATCGGGTCAGGCGGACAGAAGGAGAAGAGTGGGATCGGGTCAGGCGGACAGAAGGAGAAGAGTGGGATCGGGTCAGGCGGACAGAAGGAGAAGAGTGGGATCGGGTCAGGCATACAGAAGGAGAAGAGTGGAATCGGGTCAGGCGGACAGAAGGAGAAGAGTGGGATCGGGTCAGGCGGACAGAAGGAGAAGAGTGGGATCGGGTCAGGCGGACAGAAGGATCGGGTCAGGCGGACACAAGGAGAAGAATGAGATCGGGTCAGGCGGACAGAAGGAGAAGAGTGAGATCGGGTCAGGCGGACAGAAGGAGAAGAGTGGGATCGGGTCAGGCGGACAGAAGGAGAAGAATGAGATCGGGTCAGGCGGACAGAAGGAGAAGAGTGAGATCGGGTCAGGCGGACAGAAGGAGAAGAGTGGGATCGGGTCAGGCGGACAGAAGGAGAAGAGTGGGATCGGGTCAGGCGGACAGGTTAAATGTGATTGGAAAGGAGGAGTTTGGAGACTTCTGCGTCTGCGAGCGAAGAGAAGGAGGAGAATGTGTGTGTGTGTGTGTGTGTGTGTGTATGTTTGCGGTTACAGTGTGTGTGTCAGTTTGTGGTGTGGAGAATTGGCCGCTGTTGGTTGTTTTATGTCTTAAGAATGTGGCACATTTCATACACTATGGCAATTCAAATTGCTTTAGAGGAAAGAATTAAAATAATCACAAAATAAAAGCAAGGAAATTTAAAACGGTTATAAAAGAAATTAAAAGAAATATATGATGTAGTTATAAAATGAAATTAAAGAGTAAAAAGATGATACATAGGTAAACTTCTCATCTGGCAAAACACCGGTGTATCATATTTTTACTCTGATTACACTGTCTCTGGTGTTCAGCGAGCCTGAGACATCTATTGGACGTCTCCAATGGACCCGATTTTCCCCTAAAATCGGACAGGAGGAGCTCTAGGACTGAACTCGGGTTCACAGCCCCATCAGTCCAAACCGGAAGCTCTAGGAATGGAGTGGATCCAGTATGCACCCCACAGAACCAGGGGCCTCATGTACAAAGACTTGCGTTGAATTCATACTAAAACATTGCGTACGGACAAAGCTGTAAATGTGCGTACGCACAAAAAAAAACAGATGTATGAATCTCTGCGTACGAAGGATCCCACGCATATTCTCTTTGTACATCCCAATTAACGTAAAAATAAACGCAGATGCACGAGCACAACGCCCCACCCAGTCTCCTCCCTTAATTAAATACATTTAAATATGGTAATGAGTCCACTTTGGCAAAAGAAAGGAGTAAGAAAATGGCTAAAGCAAGCGGCAAGAAGCGAAACTTTACAGACAGTGAATCGGAGGTGCTACTATCGGAGGTAGAAACGAGAAAAAAAATATTTGGAACTTTGTCCTCCGGAATTAATAACAAAAGGAAAAAAATATGAGTGGGAGAGTTTGGCTGATGCCGTCAATGCGGTGGGATCTGAAAGTCGCACTGTAAATTACCTTAAAAAAAATGGTCTGATATAAAGGTGGACGTTAAATGGAGAACTGCTGCGCACTGACAAAGTGTGGGCAGAACAGGCAGTGGTAAAGGGGTCAGAGAATTGCCTCAATTATGGGTGACACTTTACTCTCTGGAGTAGTATCCGCTGCTGTGGGAGACTCGGATTTACTACAGACTGCCACGAAGGTAACCAATATTATCTGCACATTTATTGAATGGAAATGTTTCCGATTCACATATGCAAATTCTTCTTCAGATGGCGCCTTTATAGCAATGCGTGTGCAGTCGATCGCTCCGATTACATTAGGAAAACCGGCTATCGCTGCAAATTGCGTTTTAATGTTTGGCTGGTCAACTGCATCATATGGGAATATCATATGCTTTTATATGTTCTTACTTAATTGCATAATTGATAGAATATTCCCATAAGGCTCGTGTGACAATATATGTAAATTATTTTATAAATTGCAAATTAATAGCAATGCATCCCACAGGTGGTAGTGCGATAGACTTGTAGAACAATGCGTTGTGTAATGTTTGCAACTTAACTTCATTGCCTGTAAGAGTCGCCAACGAACAAAAACTATGAGAAATGTACGTACGCCAGACATGAAATTGGCGTGGAGGAACGCACATTCTCACGTTAATTTCACTGTTAGTACATCCGACCGTGAGCGTGAAAGCTGGCATTCGCAAAGTTTTTGTGCGTACGCAAGATTGATACATGAGGCCCCTGGAGTTTAATCTGGTGAAGAGAGGAGAAGGTTTTGAACATGTTTTAGAGTTAGTTAGTAGTTTTAGCAGTAGAGACATAAGCAGAAGTGATTGATACACACCAAGACTTCAGTGAGAGCTGTTCTCGTGGAGAACATCAGATTATCAGGGAAACGATAAGAGGATGAGAGGAGGCAAAAGGGACTGGTTTTCTGTTTATCTCTTGATATTTCAATTTGATTCTTTTATCCAAAGTGATGTACATTGCATTTAGGTATTTTATCAGTTAATTTATCAAAACAGGACCAATAGTTGTTTCCATGGCCTTTAATAACATAACTAGGCCAATTAAGATTTATTTCAGTGTTTATAATGCACAGTTAAACACTGAAACAATCAAGAACTCTGAAGCCTTAGACATGGTTTTAAATGAGAGAGAGAGAGAGAGAGAGAGAGAGAGAGAGAGAGAGAGAGAGAGAGAGAGAGAGAGAGAGAGATTGAAACTGTCCTCAGAAAACCGGCTTGGCCAGTGTTGTGATTAAGAAACACATTTTTTAAGAACACACAAATGACAGAGAAATTATGGGCTCTAATAACTTTCAAGCACTCAGCCAGATGATAATAATAAAAAGCAACAGTGTCACCAAATTCTGTAATGAGGGATGCAGTATTGTAATGTTACTTCTACAATCACTGATATGATTGATTAAAAATTCCCATGGCAGAATCAAGAAGAGCTTTTTCCCAAGCGTGTTATAGAGCAGTGCTCTGATAATAACAGTGTTTCATAACTCAAACATCTTTATTAAATAACTCTATTACACCGCTGTTGCTTCTCAACTCTGTTCTCCTCATTAAAGCTTCATCATTTACAACATTCAACACAATGATAAATTACAAATAAAACAAAGCACTATATTATATATATGTTTATCACTATATGATAAACATTGATGAATTAAATACAACTACAATGTCAATGAATAATACTAATTAAACAAGTACAATAATAAATACACACAAATATTCATCATAAAAACTGCTCATCCTGTTTGTTATATTCTATGTACTGAAAACCATTCACACACGCCCTGCATTTGAAACTTATTAACCACAACAGCAAAACACACACAAGTTGGCACTATCAGTGCTTTCTGAATACACGTTTGTTCAGTCAGGCATCAGGACAACGGCATTCAGCAGAACAATACATTCTCTCAGTGTGTATAAAAAGTAGGTTGTACATTTGTCATGCAAGATTTGATTGCTGTTGTGGCATAAATACAGTATGATGTGTCAATGTACAACCTTTGAAAGCGTTTTATGATTCAGCCTCAATTATCGCCCCTCAAGAACAATTGCAGTGCTTTACAACTATAGGACAGGACATAAACTAATCTCTGCATCTAAACCAACATCATGTTTATTAGATCCAATACCCACTAAACTACTGAAGGAGTTGTTATCTGTAGCAGAAGAGCCTCTTCTCAACATTATTAACTCGTCTCTATTTCTAGGTCATGTTCCAAGATCGTTCATGCTGGCAGTTATTTAGCCTCTCATTAAGAAACCACAATTAAATCCAAATGAATTAGCAAATTGCAGACCCATTTCAAATCTTCCATTAATGTCTAAAATACTAGAAAAAGTAATGTCTGCTCAATTGTGCTCTTTTTGGCAAAATAATGATATGAAAACTTTCAGTCAGGATTCAGGCCCATCACAGCACAGAAACTGCACTTGGTAAATTACAAATGAGTTACTTCTAGCTTCTGACCAAGGCCATATCCAGTTCTACTTGATCTTAGTGCTGCGTTCAACACTATAGATCATAAAATACTCTTAGATCCATTACAAAATTACACTGGTATTCAGGGACAGGCGTTTAGATCGTATCTATCAGACCGTTAACGTTTTGTGTACCTTAATGAGGAAGATGACAAATGATATGACAAAGATAATGTCAGTAAATGATGGGGTGCCTCAAGAGAATCATAAAAGAAGATATTCTGAAGAACATCGTGTCTGTTGACAAAAAAACAGAAACATTTCTGAAAACATCATCTTTTGTGCTTTGCAGAGTAAAAAACAGAAATGCATAGAGTTTTTAGAGCAAATGATGTAATGATCATGTTTTCAGCAGTACAGACAGAACAGTGTCTCGTCTGAGTTTAGTTAATCTGTTCTCGTCTGAGTTTAGTTAATCTGTTCTCGTCTGAGTTTAGTTAATCTGTTCTCGTCTGCGTTTAGTTAATCTGTTCTCGTCTGCGTTTAGTTAATCTGTTCTCGTCTGAGTTTAGTTAATCTGTTCTCGTCTGAGTCTAGCTAATCTGTTCTCGTCTGAGTTTAGTTTATCTGTTCTCGTCTGAGTTTAGTTAATCTGTTCTCATCTGAGTTTAGTTAATCTGTTCTCGTCTGAGTTTAGTTAATCTGTTCTGGTTTCAGTTTAGTTAATCTGTTCTCGTCTGCGTTTAGTTAATCTGTTCTCATCTGCGTTTAGTTAATCTATTCTCGTCTGAGTTTAGTTAATCTGTTCTGGTCTGTGTTTAGTTAATCTGTTCTCGTCTGAGTTCTCGTCTGAGTTTAGTTAATCTGTTCTCGTCTGCGTTTAGTTAATCTATTCTCGTCTGTGTTTAGTTAATCTGTTCTCGTCTGCGTTTAGTTAATCTATTCTCGTCTGTGTTTAGTTAATCTGTTCTCGTCTGAGTTTAGATAATCTGTTCTCGTCTGTGTTTAGTTAATCTATTCTCGTCTGTTCTCGTCTGTTTAGTTAATCTGTTCTCGTCTGTGTTTAGTTAATCTGTTCTCGTCTGAGTTCTTGTCTGAGTTTAGTTAATCTGTTCTCGTCTGCGTTTAGTTAATCTATTCTCGTCTGTGTTTAGTTAATCTGTTCTCGTCTGAGTTTAGATAATCTGTTCTCGTCTGAGTTCTCGTCTGAGTTTAGTTAATCTGTTCTCGTCTGCGTTTAGTTAATCTGTTCTTGTCTGTGTTTAGTTAATCTGTTCTCGTCTGAGTTCTCGTCTGAGTTTAGTTAATCTGTTCTCGTCTGCGTTTAGTTAATCTGTTCTTGTCTGTGTTTAGTTAATCTGTTCTCGTCTGAGTTCTCGTCTGTTTAGTTAATCTGTTCTCGTCTGCGTTTAGTTAATCTATTCTCGTCTGTGTTTAGTTAATCTGTTCTCGTCTGAGTTCTCGTCTGTTTAGTTAATCTGTTCTCGTCTGCGTTTAGATAATCTGTCCTCGTCTGTGTTTAGTTAATCTGTTCTCGTCTGCGTTTAGTTAATCTGTTCTCGTCTGCGTTTAGTTAATCTGTTCTCGTCTGAGTTCTCGTCTGAGTTTAGTTAATCTGTTCTCGTCTGCGTTTAGATAATCTGTCCTCGTCTGTGTTTAGTTAATCTGTTCTCGTCTGCGTTTAGTTAATCTATTCTCGTCTGTTCTCGTCTGTTTAGTTAATTTGTTCTCGTCTGTGTTTAGTTAATCTGTTCTCATCTGAGTTCTCGTCTGTGTTTAGTTAATCTGTTCTCGTCTGCGTTTAGATAATCTGTTCTCGTCTGCGTTTAGTTAATCAGTTCTCGTCTGAGTTCTCGTCTGAGTTTAGTTAATCTGTTCTCGTCTGCGTTTAGATAATCTGTCCTCGTCTGTGTTTAGTTAATCTGTTCTCGTCTGCGTTTAGTTAATCTATTCTCGTCTGTTCTCGTCTGTTTAGTTAATTTGTTCTCGTCTGTGTTTAGTTAATCTGTTCTCGTCTGAGTTCTCGTCTGTGTTTAGTTAATCTGTTCTCGTCTGCGTTTAGTTAATCTGTTCTCGTCTGCGTTTAGTTAATCTGTTCTCGTCTGAGTTCTCGTCTGAGTTTAGTTAATCTGTTCTCGTCTGCGTTTAGATAATCTGTCCTCGTCTGTGTTTAGTTAATCTGTTCTCGTCTGTGTTTAGTTAATCTGTTCTCGTTTGAGTTTAGTTAATCTGTTCTCATCTGCGTTTAGTTAATCTGTTCTCGTCTGAGTTTAGTTAATCTTTTCTCGTCTGCGTTTAGATAATCTGTCCACGTCTGTGTTTAGTTAATCTGTTCTCGTCTGCGTTTAGTTAATCTGTTCTCATCTGCGTTTAGTTAATCTATTCTCGTCTGTTCTCGTCTGTTTAGTTAATCTGTTCTCGTCTGTGTTTAGTTAATCTGTTCTCGTCTGCGTTTAGATAATCTGTCCTCGTCTGTGTTTAGTTAATCTGTTCTCGTCTGCGTTTAGTTAATCTGTTCTCGTCTGAGTTTAGTTAATCTGTTCTCGTCTGCGTTTAGTTAATCTGTTCTCGTCTGAGTTCTCGTCTGAGTTTAGTTAATCTGTTCTCGTCTGCGTTTAGATAATCTGTCCTCGTCTGTGTTTAGTTAATCTGTTCTCGTCTGCGTTTAGATAATCTGTCCTCGTCTGTGTTTAGTTAATCTGTCCTCGTCTGTGTTTAGTTAATCTGTTCTCGTCTGCGTTTAGTTAATCTGTCCTCGTCTGTGTTTAGTTAATCTGTCCTCGTCTGTGTTTAGTTAATCTGTTCTCGTCTGCGTTTAGTTAATCTGTTCTCGTCTGCGTTTAGATAATCTGTTCTCGTCTGAGTTTAGATAATCTGTTCTCGTCTGCGTTTAGTTAATCTGTTCTCAATCTGCGTTTAGATAATCTGTCCTCGTCTGCGTTTAGTTAATCTGTCCTCGTCTGTGTTTAGTTAATCTGTTTTCGTCTGCGTTTAGATAATCTGTTCTCGTCTGAGTTTAGATAATCTGTTCTCGTCTGCGTTTAGTTAATCTGTTCTCGTCTGTGTTTAGATAATCTGTCCTCGTCTGCGTTTAGTTAATCTGTCCTCGTCTGTGTTTAGTTAATCTGTAATCGTCTGTGTTTAGTTAATCTGTTTTCGTCTGTGTTTAGATAATCTGTTCTCGTCTGCGTTTAGTTAATCTGTTCTCGTCTGCGTTTCGTTAATCTGTTCTCGTCTGAGTTTAGTTAATCTGTTCTCGTCTGCGTTTAGTTAATCTGTTCTCGTCTGTGTTTAGATAATTTGTTCTCGTCTGTGTTTAGATAATCTGTTCTCGTTTGTTCTTAGTTAATCTGTTCTCGTCTGAGTTTAGTTAATCTGTTCTCGTCTGTGTTTAGATAATCTGTTCTCGTCTGTTCTTAATCTGTTTTCGTCTGCGTTTAGATAATCTGTTCTCGTCTGAGTTTAGATAATCTGTTCTCGTCTGCGTTTAGTTAATCTGTTCTCGTCTGTGTTTAGATAATCTGTCCTCGTCTGCGTTTAGTTAATCTGTCCTCGTCTGTGTTTAGTTAATCTCTCCTCGTCTGTGTTTAGTTAATCTGTTTTCGTCTGCGTTTAGATAATCTGTTCTCGTCTGCGTTTAGTTAATCTGTTCTCGTCTGCGTTTCGTTAATATGTTCTCGTCTGCGTTTAGATAATCTGTCCTCGTCTGCGTTTAGTTAATCTGTCCTCGTCTGCGTTTAGTTAATCTGTCCTCGTCTGTGTTTAGTTAATCTGTTCTCGTCTGAGTTTAGTTAATCTGTTCTCGTCTGAGTTTAGTTAATCTGTTTTCATCTGCGTTTAGATAATCTGTTCTCGTCTGAGTTTAGATAATCTGTTCTCGTCTGCGTTTAGTTAATCTCTCCTCGTCTGTGTTTAGTTAATCTGTCCTCGTCTGTGTTTAGTTAATCTGTTCTCGTCTGAGTTTAGTTAATCTGTTCTCGTCTGCGTTTAGATAATCTGTCCTCGTCTGCGTTTAGTTAATCTGTCCTCGTCTGTGTTTAGTTAATCTGTTTTCGTCTGCGTTTAGATAATCTGTTCTCGTCTGTGTTTAGATAATCTGTCCTCGTCTGCGTTTAGTTAATCTGTCCTCGTCTGTGTTTAGTTAATCTGTCCTCGTCTGTGTTTAGTTAATCTGTTTTCGTCTGTGTTTAGATAATCTGTTCTCGTCTGTGTTTAGTTAATCTGTTCTCGTCTGCGTTTCGTTAATCTGTTCTCGTCTGAGTTTAGTTAATCTGTCCTCGTCTGTGTTTAGTTAATCTGTCCTCGTCTGTGTTTAGTTAATCTGTTTTCGTCTGTGTTTAGATAATCTGTTCTCGTCTGTGTTTAGTTAATCTGTTCTCGTCTGCGTTTTGTTAATCTGTTCTCGTCTGAGTTTAGTTAATCTGTTCTCGTCTGCGTTTAGTTAATCTGTTCTCGTCTGTGTTTAGATAATCTGTTCTCGTCTGTGTTTAGATAATCTGTTCTCGTTTGTTCTTAGTTAATCTGTTCTCGTCTGAGTTTAGTTAATCTGTTCTCGTCTGTGTTTAGATAATCTGTTCTCGTCTGTTCTTAGTTAATCTGTTCTCGTCTGAGTTTAGTTAATCTGTTCTCGTCTGCGTTTAGTTAATCTGTTCTCGTCTGTGTTTAGATAATCTGTTCTCGTCTGTTCTTAGTTAATCTGTTCTCGTCTGAGTTTAGTTAATCTGTTCTCGTCTGTGTTTAGATAATCTGTTCTCGTCTGTTCTTAGTTAATCTGTTCTCGTCTGAGTTTAGTTAATCTGTTCTCGTCTGCGTTTAGTTAATCTGTTCACGTCTGCGTTTAGATAATCTGTTCTCGTCTGTGTTTAGATAATCTGTTCTCGTCTGTGTTTAGATAATCTGTTCTCGTCTGTTCTTAGTTAATCTGTTCTCGTCTGAGTTTAGTTAATCTGTTCTCGTCTGTGTTTAGATAATCTGTTCTCGTCTGCGTTTAGATAATCTGTCCTCGTCTGTGTTTAGTTAATTTGTTCTCGTCTGCGTTTAGTTAATCTGTTCTCGTCTGCGTTTAGTTAATCTGTTCTCGTCTGAGTTCTCGTCTGAGTTTAGTTAATCTGTTCTCGTCTGCGTTTAGATAATCTGTCCTCGTCTGTGTTTAGTTAATCTGTTCTCGTCTGCGTTTAGTTAATCTATTCTCGTCTGTTCTCGTCTGTTTAGTTAATTTGTTCTCGTCTGTGTTTAGTTAATCTGTTCTCGTCTGAGTTCTCGTCTGTGTTTAGTTAATCTGTTCTCGTCTGCGTTTAGATAATCTGTCCTCATCTGTGTTTAGTTAATCTGTTCTCGTCTGGTTTAGTTAATCTGTTCTCGTCTGCGTTTAGTTAATCTGTTCTCGTCTGAGTTCTCGTCTGAGTTTAGTTAATCTGTTCTCGTCTGCGTTTAGATAATCTGTCCTCGTCTGTGTTTAGTTAATCTGTTCTCGTCTGTGTTTAGTTAATCTGTTCTCGTTTGAGTTTAGTTAATCTGTTCTCATCTGCGTTTAGTTAATCTGTTCTCGTCTGAGTTTAGTTAATCTTTTCTCGTCTGCGTTTAGATAATCTGTCCACGTCTGTGTTTAGTTAATCTGTTCTCGTCTGCGTTTAGTTAATCTGTTCTCATCTGCGTTTAGTTAATCTATTCTCGTCTGTTCTCGTCTGTTTAGTTAATCTGTTCTCGTCTGTGTTTAGTTAATCTGTTCTCGTCTGAGTTCTCGTCTGTGTTTAGTTAATCTGTTCTCGTCTGCGTTTAGATAATCTGTCCTCGTCTGTGTTTAGTTAATCTGTTCTCGTCTGCGTTTAGTTAATCTGTTCTCGTCTGAGTTTAGTTAATCTGTTCTCGTCTGCGTTTAGTTAATCTGTTCTCGTCTGAGTTCTCGTCTGAGTTTAGTTAATCTGTTTTCGTCTGCGTTTAGATAATCTGTCCTCGTCTGTGTTTAGTTAATCTGTTCTCGTCTGCGTTTAGATAATCTGTCCTCGTCTGTGTTTAGTTAATCTGTCCTCGTCTGTGTTTAGTTAATCTGTTCTCGTCTGCGTTTAGTTAATCTGTCCTCGTCTGTGTTTAGTTAATCTGTCCTCGTCTGTGTTTAGTTAATCTGTTCTCGTCTGCGTTTAGTTAATCTGTTCTCGTCTGCGTTTAGATAATCTGTTCTCGTCTGAGTTTAGATAATCTGTTCTCGTCTGCGTTTAGTTAATCTGTTCTCAATCTGCGTTTAGATAATCTGTCCTCGTCTGCGTTTAGTTAATCTGTCCTCGTCTGTGTTTAGATAATCTGTTCTCGTTTGTTCTTAGTTAATCTGTTCTTGTCTGAGTTTAGTTAATCTGTTCTCATCTGTGTTTAGATAATCTGTTCTCGTCTGTTCTTAGTTAATCTGTTCTCGTCTGAGTTTAGTTAATCTGTTCTCGTCTGCGTTTAGTTAATCTGTTCTCGTCTGCGTTTAGTTAATCTGTCCTCGTCTGTGTTTAGTTAATCTGTCCTCGTCTGTGTTTAGTTAATCTGTTCTCGTCTGCGTTTAGTTAATCTGTTCTTGTCTGCGTTTAGATAATCTGTTCTCGTCTGAGTTTAGATAATCTGTTCTCGTCTGCGTTTAGTTAATCTGTTCTCAATCTGCGTTTAGATAATCTGTCCTCGTCTGCGTTTAGTTAATCTGTCCTCGTCTGTGTTTAGTTAATCTGTTTTCGTCTGCGTTTAGATAATCTGTTCTCGTCTGAGTTTAGATAATCTGTTCTCGTCTGCGTTTAGTTAATCTGTTCTCGTCTGTGTTTAGATAATCTGTCCTCGTCTGCGTTTAGTTAATCTGTCCTCGTCTGTGTTTAGTTAATCTGTCCTCGTCTGTGTTTAGTTAATCTGTTTTCGTCTGCGTTTAGATAATCTGTTCTCGTCTGCGTTTAGTTAATCTGTTCTCGTCTGCGTTTTGTTAATCTGTTCTCGTCTGAGTTTAGTTAATCTGTTCTCGTCTGCGTTTAGTTAATCTGTTCTCGTCTGTGTTTAGATAATTTGTTCTCGTCTGTGTTTAGATAATCTGTTCTCGTTTGTTCTTAGTTAATCTGTTCTCGTCTGAGTTTAGTTAATATGTTCTCGTCTGTGTTTAGATAATCTGTTCTCGTCTGTTCTTAGTTAATCTGTTTTCGTCTGCGTTTAGATAATCTGTTCTCGTCTGAGTTTAGATAATCTGTTCTCGTCTTCGTTTAGTTAATCTGTTCTCGTCTGTGTTTAGATAATCTGTCCTCGTCTGCGTTTAGTTAATCTGTCCTCGTCTGTGTTTAGTTAATCTGTCCTCGTCTGTGTTTAGTTAATCTGTTTTCGTCTGCGTTTAGATAATCTGTTCTCGTCTGCGTTTAGTTAATCTGTTCTCGTCTGCGTTTCGTTAATCTGTTCTCGTCTGAGTTTAGATAATCTGTTCTCGTCTGTGTTTAGTTAATCTGTTCTCGTCTGCGTTTAGATAATCTGTCCTCGTCTGCGTTTAGTTAATCTGTCCTCGTCTGCGTTTAGTTAATCTGTCCTCGTCTGTGTTTAGTTAATCTGTTTTCATCTGCGTTTAGATAATCTGTTCTCGTCTGAGTTTAGATAATCTGTTCTCGTCTGCGTTTAGTTAATCTGTCCTCGTCTGTGTTAAGTTAATCTGTCCTCGTCTGTGTTTAGTTAATCTGTTCTCGTCTGAGTTTAGTTAATCTGTTCTCGTCTGCGTTTAGATAATCTGTCCTCGTCTGCGTTTAGTTAATCTGTCCTCGTCTGTGTTTAGTTAATCTGTTTTCGTCTGCGTTTAGATAATCTGTTCTCGTCTGTGTTTAGATAATCTGTCCTCGTCTGCGTTTAGTTAATCTGTCCTCGTCTGTGTTTAGTTAATCTGTCCTCGTCTGTGTTTAGTTAATCTGTTTTCGTCTGTGTTTAGATAATCTGTTCTCGTCTGTGTTTAGTTAATCTGTTCTCGTCTGCGTTTCGTTAATCTGTTCTCGTCTGAGTTTAGTTAATCTGTCCTCGTCTGTGTTTAGTTAATCTGTCCTCGTCTGTGTTTAGTTAATCTGTTTTCGTCTGTGTTTAGATAATCTGTTCTCGTCTGTGTTTAGTTAATCTGTTCTCGTCTGCGTTTCGTTAATCTGTTCTCGTCTGAGTTTAGTTAATCTGTCCTCGTCTGTGTTTAGTTAATCTGTCCTCGTCTGTGTTTAGTTAATCTGTTTTCGTCTGTGTTTAGTTAATCTGTTCTCGTCTGTGTTTAGTTAATCTGTTCTCGTCTGAGTTCTCGTCTGTGTTTAGTTAATCTGTTCTCGTCTGCGTTTAGATAATCTGTCCTCGTCTGTGTTTAGTTAATCTGTTCTCGTCTGCGTTTAGTTAATCTGTTCTCGTCTGAGTTTAGTTAATCTGTTCTCGTCTGCGTTTAGTTAATCTGTTCTCGTCTGAGTTCTCGTCTGAGTTTAGTTAATCTGTTTTCGTCTGCGTTTAGATAATCTGTCCTCGTCTGCGTTTCGTTAATCTGTTCTCGTCTGAGTTTAGTTAATCTGTCCTCGTCTGTGTTTAGTTAATCTGTCCTCGTCTGTGTTTAGTTAATCTGTTTTCGTCTGTGTTTAGATAATCTGTTCTCGTCTGCGTTTAGTTAATCTGTTCTCGTCTGCGTTTCGTTAATCTGTTCTCGTCTGAGTTTAGTTAATCTGTTCTCGTCTGCGTTTAGTTAATCTGTTCTCGTCTGTGTTTAGATAATCTGTTCTCGTCTGTGTTTAGATAATCTGTTCTCGTTTGTTCTTAGTTAATCTGTTCTCGTCTGAGTTTAGTTAATCTGTTCTCGTCTGTGTTTAGATAATCTGTTCTCGTCTGTTCTTAGTTAATCTGTTCTCGTCTGAGTTTAGTTAATCTGTTCTCGTCTGCGTTTAGTTAATCTGTTCTCGTCTGTGTTTAGATAATCTGTTCTCGTCTGTTCTTAGTTAATCTGTTCTCGTCTGAGTTTAGTTAATCTGTTCTCGTCTGTGTTTAGATAATCTGTTCTCGTCTGTGTTTAGTTAATCTGTTCTCGTCTGAGTTTAGTTAATCTGTTCTCGTCTGCGTTTAGTTAATCTGTTCACGTCTGCGTTTAGATAATCTGTTCTCGTCTGTGTTTAGATAATCTGTTCTCGTCTGTGTTTAGATAATCTGTTCTCGTCTGTTCTTAGGTAATCTGTTCTCGTCTGAGTTTAGTTAATCTGTTCTCGTCTGTGTTTAGATAATCTGTTCTCGTCTGCGTTTAGTTAATCTGTTCTCGTCTGCGTTTCGTTAATCTGTTCTCGTCTGAGTTTAGTTAATCTGTTCTCGTCTGCGTTTAGTTAATCTGTTCTCGTCTGTGTTTAGATAATCTGTTCTCGTCTGTGTTTAGATAATCTGTTCTCGTTTGTTCTTAGTTAATCTGTTCTTGTCTGAGTTTAGTTAATCTGTTCTCGTCTGTGTTTAGATAATCTGTTCTCGTCTGTTCTTAGTTAATCTGTTCTCGTCTGAGTTTAGTTAATCTGTTCTCGTCTGCGTTTAGTTAATCTGTTCTCGTCTGTGTTTAGATAATCTGTTCTCGTCTGTTCTTAGTTAATCTGTTCTCGTCTGAGTTTAGTTAATCTGTTCTCGTCTGTGTTTAGATAATCTGTTCTCGTCTGTTCTTAGTTAATCTGTTCTCGTCTGAGTTTATTTAATCTGTTCTCGTCTGCGTTTAGTTAATCTGTTCACGTCTGCGTTTAGATAATCTGTTCTCGTCTGTGTTTAGATAATCTGTTCTCGTCTGTGTTTAGATAATCTGTTCTCGTCTGTTCTTAGTTAATCTGTTCTCGTCTGAGTTTAGTTAATCTGTTCTCGTCTGTGTTTAGATAATCTGTTCTCGTCTGCGTTTAGATAATCTGTCCTCGTCTGTGTTTAGTTAATCTGTTCTCGTCTGCGTTTAGTTAATCTGTTCTCGTCTGCGTTTAGTTAATCTGTTCTCGTCTGAGTTCTCGTCTGAGTTTAGTTAATCTGTTCTCGTCTGCGTTTAGATAATCTGTCCTCGTCTGTGTTTAGTTAATCTGTTCTCGTCTGCGTTTAGTTAATCTATTCTCGTCTGTTCTCGTCTGTTTAGTTAATTTGTTCTCGTCTGTGTTTAGTTAATCTGTTCTCGTCTGAGTTCTCGTCTGTGTTTAGTTAATCTGTTCTCGTCTGCGTTTAGATAATCTGTCCTCGTCTGTGTTTAGTTAATCTGTTCTCGTCTGCGTTTAGTTAATCTGTTCTCGTCTGCGTTTAGTTAATCTGTTCTCGTCTGAGTTCTCGTCTGAGTTTAGTTAATCTGTTCTCGTCTGCGTTTAGATAATCTGTCCTCGTCTGTGTTTAGTTAATCTGTTCTCGTCTGTGTTTAGTTAATCTGTTCTCGTTTGAGTTTAGTTAATCTTTTCTCGTCTGCGTTTAGATAATCTGTCCACGTCTGTGTTTAGTTAATCTGTTCTCGTCTGCGTTTAGTTAATCTGTTCTCATCTGCGTTTAGTTAATCTATTCTCGTCTGAGTTTAGTTAATCTGTTCTCGTCTGTGTTTAGTTAATCTGTTCTCGTCTGTTTAGTTAATCTGTTCTCGTCTGTGTTTAGTTAATCTGTTCTCGTCTGAGTTCTCGTCTGTGTTTAGTTAATCTGTTCTCGTCTGCGTTTAGATAATCTGTCCTCGTCTGTGTTTAGTTAATCTGTTCTCGTCTGCGTTTAGTTAATCTGTTCTCGTCTGAGTTTAGTTAATCTGTTCTCGTCTGCGTTTAGTTAATCTGTTCTCGTCTGAGTTCTCGTCTGAGTTTAGTTAATCTGTTTTCGTCTGCGTTTAGATAATCTGTCCTCGTCTGTGTTTAGTTAATCTGTTCTCGTCTGCGTTTAGATAATCTGTCCTCGTCTGTGTTTAGTTAATCTGTCCTCGTCTGTGTTTAGTTAATCTGTTCTCGTCTGCGTTTAGTTAATCTGTCCTCGTCTGTGTTTAGTTAATCTGTCCTCGTCTGTGTTTAGTTAATCTGTTCTCGTCTGCGTTTAGTTAATCTGTTCTCGTCTGCGTTTAGATAATCTGTTCTCGTCTGAGTTTAGATAATCTGTTCTCGTCTGCGTTTAGTTAATCTGTTCTCAATCTGCGTTTAGATAATCTGTCCTCGTCTGCGTTTAGTTAATCTGTCCTCGTCTGTGTTTAGTTAATCTGTTTTCGTCTGCGTTTAGATAATCTGTTCTCGTCTGAGTTTAGATAATCTGTTCTCGTCTGCGTTTAGTTAATCTGTTCTCGTCTGTGTTTAGATAATCTGTCCTCGTCTGCGTTTAGTTAATCTGTCCTCGTCTGTGTTTAGTTAATCTGTCCTCGTCTGTGTTTAGTTAATCTGTTTTCGTCTGCGTTTAGATAATCTGTTCTCGTCTGCGTTTAGTTAATCTGTTCTCGTCTGCGTTTCGTTAATCTGTTCTCGTCTGAGTTTAGTTAATCTGTTCTCGTCTGCGTTTAGTTAATCTGTTCTCTTCTGTGTTTAGATAATTTGTTCTCGTCTGTGTTTAGATAATCTGTTCTCGTTTGTTCTTAGTTAATCTGTTCTCGTCTGAGTTTAGTTAATCTGTTCTCGTCTGTGTTTAGATAATCTGTTCTCGTCTGTTCTTAGTTAATCTGTTTTCGTCTGCGTTTAGATAATCTGTTCTCGTCTGAGTTTAGATAATCTGTTCTCGTCTGCGTTTAGTTAATCTGTTCTCGTCTGTGTTTAGATAATCTGTCCTCGTCTGCGTTTAGTTAATCTGTCCTCGTCTGTGTTTAGTTAATCTGTCCTCGTCTGTGTTTAGTTAATCTGTTTTCGTCTGCGTTTAGATAATCTGTTCTCGTCTGCGTTTAGTTAATCTGTTCTCGTCTGCGTTTCGTTAATCTGTTCTCGTCTGAGTTTAGATAATCTGTTCTCGTCTGCGTTTAGTTAATCTGTTCTCGTCTGCGTTTAGATAATCTGTCCTCGTCTGCGTTTAGTTAATCTGTCCTCGTCTGCGTTTAGTTAATCTGTCCTCGTCTGTGTTTAGTTAATCTGTTTTCATCTGCGTTTAGATAATCTGTTCTCGTCTGAGTTTAGATAATCTGTTCTCGTCTGCGTTTAGTTAATCTGTCCTCGTCTGTGTTTAGTTAATCTGTCCTCGTCTGTGTTTAGTTAATCTGTTCTCGTCTGAGTTTAGTTAATCTGTTCTCGTCTGCGTTTAGATAATCTGTCCTCGTCTGCGTTTAGTTAATCTGTCCTCGTCTGTGTTTAGTTAATCTGTTTTCGTCTGCGTTTAGATAATCTGTTCTCGTCTGTGTTTAGATAAGCTGTCCTCGTCTGCGTTTAGTTAATCTGTCCTCGTCTGTGTTTAGTTAATCTGTCCTCGTCTGTGTTTAGTTAATCTGTTTTCGTCTGTGTTTAGATAATCTGTTCTCGTCTGTGTTTAGTTAATCTGTTCTCGTCTGCGTTTCGTTAATCTGTTCTCGTCTGAGTTTAGTTAATCTGTCCTCGTCTGTGTTTCGTTAATCTGTCCTCGTCTGTGTTTAGTTAATCTGTTTTCGTCTGTGTTTAGATAATCTGTTCTCGTCTGTGTTTAGTTAATCTGTTCTCGTCTGCGTTTCGTTAATCTGTTCTCGTCTGAGTTTAGTTAATCTGTCCTCGTCTGTGTTTAGTTAATCTGTCCTCGTCTGTGTTTAGTTAATCTGTTTTCGTCTGTGTTTAGATAATCTGTTCTCGTCTGCGTTTAGTTAATCTGTTCTCGTCTGCGTTTCGTTAATCTGTTCTCGTCTGAGTTTAGTTAATCTGTTCTCGTCTGCGTTTAGTTAATCTGTTCTCGTCTGTGTTTAGATAATCTGTTCTCGTCTGTGTTTAGATAATCTGTTCTCGTTTGTTCTTAGTTAATCTGTTCTCGTCTGAGTTTAGTTAATCTGTTCTCGTCTGTGTTTAGATAATCTGTTCTCGTCTGTTCTTAGTTAATCTGTTCTCGTCTGAGTTTAGTTAATCTGTTCTCGTCTGCGTTTAGTTAATCTGTTCTCGTCTGTGTTTAGATAATCTGTTCTCGTCTGTTCTTAGTTAATCTGTTCTCGTCTGAGTTTAGTTAATCTGTTCTCGTCTGTGTTTAGATAATCTGTTCTCGTCTGTTCTTAGTTAATCTGTTCTCGTCTGAGTTTAGTTAATCTGTTCTCGTCTGCGTTTAGTTAATCTGTTCACGTCTGCGTTTAGATAATCTGTTCTCGTCTGTGTTTAGATAATCTGTTCTCGTCTGTTCTTAGGTAATCTGTTCTCGTCTGAGTTTAGTTAATCTGTTTTCGTCTGCGTTTAGATAATCTGTCCTCGTCTGTGTTTAGTTAATCTGTTCTCGTCTGCGTTTAGATAATCTGTCCTCGTCTGTGTTTAGTTAATCTGTCCTCGTCTGTGTTTAGTTAATCTGTTCTCGTCT
The DNA here is from genome assembly GCA_026230005.1 of Gila orcuttii. Lineage (NCBI taxonomy): Eukaryota > Metazoa > Chordata > Actinopteri > Cypriniformes > Leuciscidae > Gila > Gila orcuttii. Next base: position 126,909 of record JAPDVR010000002.1, on the reverse strand, counting down.
GCGTTTAGTTAATCTGTCCTCGTCTGTGTTTAGTTAATCTGTCCTCGTCTGTGTTTAGTTAATCTGTTCTCGTCTGCGTTTAGTTAATCTGTTCTCGTCTGCGTTTAGATAATCTGTTCTCGTCTGAGTTTAGATAATCTGTTCTCGTCTGCGTTTAGTTAATCTGTTCTCAATCTGCGTTTAGATAATCTGTCCTCGTCTGCGTTTAGTTAATCTGTCCTCGTCTGTGTTTAGTTAATCTGTTTTCGTCTGCGTTTAGATAATCTGTTCTCGTCTGAGTTTAGATAATCTGTTCTCGTCTGCGTTTAGTTAATCTGTTCTCGTCTGTGTTTAGATAATCTGTCCTCGTCTGCGTTTAGTTAATCTGTCCTCGTCTGTGTTTAGTTAATCTGTCCTCGTCTGTGTTTAGTTAATCTGTTTTCGTCTGCGTTTAGATAATCTGTTCTCGTCTGCGTTTAGTTAATCTGTTCTCGTCTGCGTTTCGTTAATCTGTTCTCGTCTGAGTTTAGTTAATCTGTTCTCGTCTGCGTTTAGTTAATCTGTTCTCTTCTGTGTTTAGATAATTTGTTCTCGTCTGTGTTTAGATAATCTGTTCTCGTTTGTTCTTAGTTAATCTGTTCTCGTCTGAGTTTAGTTAATCTGTTCTCGTCTGTGTTTAGATAATCTGTTCTCGTCTGTTCTTAGTTAATCTGTTTTCGTCTGCGTTTAGATAATCTGTTCTCGTCTGAGTTTAGATAATCTGTTCTCGTCTGCGTTTAGTTAATCTGTTCTCGTCTGTGTTTAAATAATCTGTCCTCGTCTGCGTTTAGTTAATCTGTCCTCGTCTGCGTTTAGTTAATCTGTTCTCGTCTGCGTTTCGTTAATCTGTTCTCGTCTGAGTTTAGTTAATCTGTTCTCGTCTGCGTTTAGTTAATCTGTTCTCGTCTGTGTTTAGATAATCTGTTCTCGTCTGTGTTTAGATAATCTGTTCTCGTTTGTTCTTAGTTAATCTGTTCTCGTCTGAGTTTAGTTAATCTGTTCTCGTCTGTGTTTAGATAATCTGTTCTCGTCTGTTCTTAGTTAATCTGTTCTCGTCTGAGTTTAGTTAATCTGTTCTCGTCTGCGTTTAGTTAATCTGTTCTCGTCTGTGTTTAGATAATCTGTTCTCGTCTGTTCTTAGTTAATCTGTTCTCGTCTGAGTTTAGTTAATCTGTTCTCGTCTGTGTTTAGATAATCTGTTCTCGTCTGTTCTTAGTTAATCTGTTCTCGTCTGAGTTTAGTTAATCTGTTCTCGTCTGCGTTTAGTTAATCTGTTCACGTCTGCGTTTAGATAATCTGTTCTCGTCTGTGTTTAGATAATCTGTTCTCGTCTGTTCTTAGGTAATCTGTTCTCGTCTGAGTTTAGTTAATCTGTTTTCGTCTGCGTTTAGATAATCTGTCCTCGTCTGTGTTTAGTTAATCTGTTCTCGTCTGCGTTTAGATAATCTGTCCTCGTCTGTGTTTAGTTAATCTGTCCTCGTCTGTGTTTAGTTAATCTGTTCTCGTCTGCGTTTAGTTAATCTGTCCTCGTCTGTGTTTAGTTAATCTGTCCTCGTCTGTGTTTAGTTAATCTGTTCTCGTCTGCGTTTAGTTAATCTGTTCTCGTCTGCGTTTAGATAATCTGTTCTCGTCTGAGTTTAGATAATCTGTTCTCGTCTGCGTTTAGTTAATCTGTTCTCAATCTGCGTTTAGATAATCTGTCCTCGTCTGCGTTTAGTTAATCTGTCCTCGTCTGTGTTTAGTTAATCTGTTTTCGTCTGCGTTTAGATAATCTGTTCTCGTCTGAGTTTAGATAATCTGTTCTCGTCTGCGTTTAGTTAATCTGTTCTCGTCTGTGTTTAGATAATCTGTCCTCGTCTGCGTTTAGTTAATCTGTCCTCGTCTGTGTTTAGTTAATCTGTCCTCGTCTGTGTTTAGTTAATCTGTTTTCGTCTGCGTTTAGATAATCTGTTCTCGTCTGCGTTTAGTTAATCTGTTCTCGTCTGCGTTTCGTTAATCTGTTCTCGTCTGAGTTTAGTTAATCTGTTCTCGTCTGCGTTTAGTTAATCTGTTCTCTTCTGTGTTTAGATAATTTGTTCTCGTCTGTGTTTAGATAATCTGTTCTCGTTTGTTCTTAGTTAATCTGTTCTCGTCTGAGTTTAGTTAATCTGTTCTCGTCTGTGTTTAGATAATCTGTTCTCGTCTGTTCTTAGTTAATCTGTTTTCGTCTGCGTTTAGATAATCTGTTCTCGTCTGAGTTTAGATAATCTGTTCTCGTCTGCGTTTAGTTAATCTGTTCTCGTCTGTGTTTAGATAATCTGTCCTCGTCTGCGTTTAGTTAATCTGTCCTCGTCTGTGTTTAGTTAATCTGTCCTCGTCTGTGTTTAGTTAATCTGTTTTCGTCTGCGTTTAGATAATCTGTTCTCGTCTGCGTTTAGTTAATCTGTTCTCGTCTGCGTTTCGTTAATCTGTTCTCGTCTGAGTTTAGATAATCTGTTCTCGTCTGCGTTTAGTTAATCTGTTCTCGTCTGCGTTTAGATAATCTGTCCTCGTCTGCGTTTAGTTAATCTGTCCTCGTCTGCGTTTAGTTAATCTGTCCTCGTCTGTGTTTAGTTAATCTGTTTTCATCTGCGTTTAGATAATCTGTTCTCGTCTGAGTTTAGATAATCTGTTCTCGTCTGCGTTTAGTTAATCTGTTCTCGTCTGAGTTTAGTTAATCTGTTCTCGTCTGCGTTTAGATAATCTGTCCTCGTCTGCGTTTAGTTAATCTGTCCTCGTCTGTGTTTAGTTAATCTGTTTTCGTCTGCGTTTAGATAATCTGTTCTCGTCTGTGTTTAGATAAGCTGTCCTCGTCTGCGTTTAGTTAATCTGTCCTCGTCTGTGTTTAGTTAATCTGTCCTCGTCTGTGTTTAGTTAATCTGTTTTCGTCTGTGTTTAGATAATCTGTTCTCGTCTGTGTTTAGTTAATCTGTTCTCGTCTGCGTTTCGTTAATCTGTTCTCGTCTGAGTTTAGTTAATCTGTCCTCGTCTGTGTTTAGTTAATCTGTCCTCGTCTGTGTTTAGTTAATCTGTTTTCGTCTGTGTTTAGATAATCTGTTCTCGTTTGTTCTTAGTTAATCTGTTCTCGTCTGAGTTTAGTTAATCTGTTCTCGTCTGTGTTTAGATAATCTGTTCTCGTCTGTTCTTAGTTAATCTGTTTTCGTCTGCGTTTAGATAATCTGTTCTCGTCTGAGTTTAGATAATCTGTTCTCGTCTGCGTTTAGTTAATCTGTTCTCGTCTGTGTTTAGATAATCTGTCCTCGTCTGCGTTTAGTTAATCTGTCCTCGTCTGTGTTTAGTTAATCTGTCCTCGTCTGTGTTTAGTTAATCTGTTTTCGTCTGCGTTTAGATAATCTGTTCTCGTCTGCGTTTAGTTAATCTGTTCTCGTCTGCGTTTCGTTAATCTGTTCTCGTCTGAGTTTAGATAATCTGTTCTCGTCTGCGTTTAGTTAATCTGTTCTCGTCTGCGTTTAGATAATCTGTCCTCGTCTGCGTTTAGTTAATCTGTCCTCGTCTGCGTTTAGTTAATCTGTCCTCGTCTGTGTTTAGTTAATCTGTTTTCATCTGCGTTTAGATAATCTGTTCTCGTCTGAGTTTAGATAATCTGTTCTCGTCTGCGTTTAGTTAATCTGTCCTCGTCTGTGTTTAGTTAATCTGTCCTCGTCTGTGTTTAGTTAATCTGTTCTCGTCTGAGTTTAGTTAATCTGTTCTCGTCTGCGTTTAGATAATCTGTCCTCGTCTGCGTTTAGTTAATCTGTCCTCGTCTGTGTTTAGTTAATCTGTTTTCGTCTGCGTTTAGATAATCTGTTCTCGTCTGTGTTTAGATAAGCTGTCCTCGTCTGCGTTTAGTTAATCTGTCCTCGTCTGTGTTTAGTTAATCTGTCCTCGTCTGTGTTTAGTTAATCTGTTTTCGTCTGTGTTTAGATAATCTGTTCTCGTCTGTGTTTAGTTAATCTGTTCTCGTCTGCGTTTCGTTAATCTGTTCTCGTCTGAGTTTAGTTAATCTGTCCTCGTCTGTGTTTCGTTAATCTGTCCTCGTCTGTGTTTAGTTAATCTGTTTTCGTCTGTGTTTAGATAATCTGTTCTCGTCTGTGTTTAGTTAATCTGTTCTCGTCTGCGTTTCGTTAATCTGTTCTCGTCTGAGTTTAGTTAATCTGTCCTCGTCTGTGTTTAGTTAATCTGTCCTCGTCTGTGTTTAGTTAATCTGTTTTCGTCTGTGTTTAGATAATCTGTTCTCGTCTGCGTTTAGTTAATCTGTTCTCGTCTGCGTTTCGTTAATCTGTTCTCGTCTGAGTTTAGTTAATCTGTTCTCGTCTGCGTTTAGTTAATCTGTTCTCGTCTGTGTTTAGATAATCTGTTCTCGTCTGTGTTTAGATAATCTGTTCTCGTTTGTTCTTAGTTAATCTGTTCTCGTCTGAGTTTAGTTAATCTGTTCTCGTCTGTGTTTAGATAATCTGTTCTCGTCTGTTCTTAGTTAATCTGTTCTCGTCTGAGTTTAGTTAATCTGTTCTCGTCTGCGTTTAGTTAATCTGTTCTCGTCTGTGTTTAGATAATCTGTTCTCGTCTGTTCTTAGTTAATCTGTTCTCGTCTGAGTTTAGTTAATCTGTTCTCGTCTGTGTTTAGATAATCTGTTCTCGTCTGTTCTTAGTTAATCTGTTCTCGTCTGAGTTTAGTTAATCTGTTCTCGTCTGCGTTTAGTTAATCTGTTCACGTCTGCGTTTAGATAATCTGTTCTCGTCTGTGTTTAGATAATCTGTTCTCGTCTGTTCTTAGGTAATCTGTTCTCGTCTGAGTTTAGTTAATCTGTTTTCGTCTGCGTTTAGATAATCTGTCCTCGTCTGTGTTTAGTTAATCTGTTCTCGTCTGCGTTTAGATAATCTGTCCTCGTCTGTGTTTAGTTAATCTGTCCTCGTCTGTGTTTAGTTAATCTGTTCTCGTCTGCGTTTAGTTAATCTGTCCTCGTCTGTGTTTAGTTAATCTGTCCTCGTCTGTGTTTAGTTAATCTGTTCTCGTCTGCGTTTAGTTAATCTGTTCTCGTCTGCGTTTAGATAATCTGTTCTCGTCTGAGTTTAGATAATCTGTTCTCGTCTGCGTTTAGTTAATCTGTTCTCAATCTGCGTTTAGATAATCTGTCCTCGTCTGCGTTTAGTTAATCTGTCCTCGTCTGTGTTTAGTTAATCTGTTTTCGTCTGCGTTTAGATAATCTGTTCTCGTCTGAGTTTAGATAATCTGTTCTCGTCTGCGTTTAGTTAATCTGTTCTCGTCTGTGTTTAGATAATCTGTCCTCGTCTGCGTTTAGTTAATCTGTCCTCGTCTGTGTTTAGTTAATCTGTCCTCGTCTGTGTTTAGTTAATCTGTTTTCGTCTGCGTTTAGATAATCTGTTCTCGTCTGCGTTTAGTTAATCTGTTCTCGTCTGCGTTTCGTTAATCTGTTCTCGTCTGAGTTTAGTTAATCTGTTCTCGTCTGCGTTTAGTTAATCTGTTCTCTTCTGTGTTTAGATAATTTGTTCTCGTCTGTGTTTAGATAATCTGTTCTCGTTTGTTCTTAGTTAATCTGTTCTCGTCTGAGTTTAGTTAATCTGTTCTCGTCTGTGTTTAGATAATCTGTTCTCGTCTGTTCTTAGTTAATCTGTTTTCGTCTGCGTTTAGATAATCTGTTCTCGTCTGAGTTTAGATAATCTGTTCTCGTCTGCGTTTAGTTAATCTGTTCTCGTCTGTGTTTAAATAATCTGTCCTCGTCTGCGTTTAGTTAATCTGTCCTCGTCTGCGTTTAGTTAATCTGTTCTCGTCTGCGTTTCGTTAATCTGTTCTCGTCTGAGTTTAGTTAATCTGTTCTCGTCTGCGTTTAGTTAATCTGTTCTCGTCTGTGTTTAGATAATCTGTTCTCGTCTGTGTTTAGATAATCTGTTCTCGTTTGTTCTTAGTTAATCTGTTCTCGTCTGAGTTTAGTTAATCTGTTCTCGTCTGTGTTTAGATAATCTGTTCTCGTCTGTTCTTAGTTAATCTGTTCTCGTCTGAGTTTAGTTAATCTGTTCTCGTCTGCGTTTAGTTAATCTGTTCTCGTCTGTGTTTAGATAATCTGTTCTCGTCTGTTCTTAGTTAATCTGTTCTCGTCTGAGTTTAGTTAATCTGTTCTCGTCTGTGTTTAGATAATCTGTTCTCGTCTGTTCTTAGTTAATCTGTTCTCGTCTGAGTTTAGTTAATCTGTTCTCGTCTGCGTTTAGTTAATCTGTTCACGTCTGCGTTTAGATAATCTGTTCTCGTCTGTGTTTAGATAATCTGTTCTCGTCTGTTCTTAGGTAATCTGTTCTCGTCTGAGTTTAGTTAATCTGTTTTCGTCTGCGTTTAGATAATCTGTCCTCGTCTGTGTTTAGTTAATCTGTTCTCGTCTGCGTTTAGATAATCTGTCCTCGTCTGTGTTTAGTTAATCTGTCCTCGTCTGTGTTTAGTTAATCTGTTCTCGTCTGCGTTTAGTTAATCTGTCCTCGTCTGTGTTTAGTTAATCTGTCCTCGTCTGTGTTTAGTTAATCTGTTCTCGTCTGCGTTTAGTTAATCTGTTCTCGTCTGCGTTTAGATAATCTGTTCTCGTCTGAGTTTAGATAATCTGTTCTCGTCTGCGTTTAGTTAATCTGTTCTCAATCTGCGTTTAGATAATCTGTCCTCGTCTGCGTTTAGTTAATCTGTCCTCGTCTGTGTTTAGTTAATCTGTTTTCGTCTGCGTTTAGATAATCTGTTCTCGTCTGAGTTTAGATAATCTGTTCTCGTCTGCGTTTAGTTAATCTGTTCTCGTCTGTGTTTAGATAATCTGTCCTCGTCTGCGTTTAGTTAATCTGTCCTCGTCTGTGTTTAGTTAATCTGTCCTCGTCTGTGTTTAGTTAATCTGTTTTCGTCTGCGTTTAGATAATCTGTTCTCGTCTGCGTTTAGTTAATCTGTTCTCGTCTGCGTTTCGTTAATCTGTTCTCGTCTGAGTTTAGTTAATCTGTTCTCGTCTGCGTTTAGTTAATCTGTTCTCTTCTGTGTTTAGATAATTTGTTCTCGTCTGTGTTTAGATAATCTGTTCTCGTTTGTTCTTAGTTAATCTGTTCTCGTCTGAGTTTAGTTAATCTGTTCTCGTCTGTGTTTAGATAATCTGTTCTCGTCTGTTCTTAGTTAATCTGTTTTCGTCTGCGTTTAGATAATCTGTTCTCGTCTGAGTTTAGATAATCTGTTCTCGTCTGCGTTTAGTTAATCTGTTCTCGTCTGTGTTTAGATAATCTGTCCTCGTCTGCGTTTAGTTAATCTGTCCTCGTCTGTGTTTAGTTAATCTGTCCTCGTCTGTGTTTAGTTAATCTGTTTTCGTCTGCGTTTAGATAATCTGTTCTCGTCTGCGTTTAGTTAATCTGTTCTCGTCTGCGTTTCGTTAATCTGTTCTCGTCTGAGTTTAGATAATCTGTTCTCGTCTGCGTTTAGTTAATCTGTTCTCGTCTGCGTTTAGATAATCTGTCCTCGTCTGCGTTTAGTTAATCTGTCCTCGTCTGCGTTTAGTTAATCTGTCCTCGTCTGTGTTTAGTTAATCTGTTTTCATCTGCGTTTAGATAATCTGTTCTCGTCTGAGTTTAGATAATCTGTTCTCGTCTGCGTTTAGTTAATCTGTTCTCGTCTGAGTTTAGTTAATCTGTTCTCGTCTGCGTTTAGATAATCTGTCCTCGTCTGCGTTTAGTTAATCTGTCCTCGTCTGTGTTTAGTTAATCTGTTTTCGTCTGCGTTTAGATAATCTGTTCTCGTCTGTGTTTAGATAAGCTGTCCTCGTCTGCGTTTAGTTAATCTGTCCTCGTCTGTGTTTAGTTAATCTGTCCTCGTCTGTGTTTAGTTAATCTGTTTTCGTCTGTGTTTAGATAATCTGTTCTCGTCTGTGTTTAGTTAATCTGTTCTCGTCTGCGTTTCGTTAATCTGTTCTCGTCTGAGTTTAGTTAATCTGTCCTCGTCTGTGTTTAGTTAATCTGTCCTCGTCTGTGTTTAGTTAATCTGTTTTCGTCTGTGTTTAGATAATCTGTTCTCGTCTGTGTTTAGTTAATCTGTTCTCGTCTGCGTTTCGTTAATCTGTTCTCGTCTGAGTTTAGTTAATCTGTCCTCGTCTGTGTTTAGTTAATCTGTCCTCGTCTGTGTTTAGTTAATCTGTTTTCGTCTGTGTTTAGATAATCTGTTCTCGTCTGCGTTTAGTTAATCTGTTCTCGTCTGCGTTTCGTTAATCTGTTCTCGTCTGAGTTTAGTTAATCTGTTCTCGTCTGCGTTTAGTTAATCTGTTCTCGTCTGTGTTTAGATAATCTGTTCTCGTCTGTGTTTAGATAATCTGTTCTCGTTTGTTCTTAGTTAATCTGTTCTCGTCTGAGTTTAGTTAATCTGTTCTCGTCTGTGTTTAGATAATCTGTTCTCGTCTGTTCTTAGTTAATCTGTTCTCGTCTGAGTTTAGTTAATCTGTTCTCGTCTGCGTTTAGTTAATCTGTTCTCGTCTGTGTTTAGATAATCTGTTCTCGTCTGTTCTTAGTTAATCTGTTCTCGTCTGAGTTTAGTTAATCTGTTCTCGTCTGTGTTTAGATAATCTGTTCTCGTCTGTTCTTAGTTAATCTGTTCTCGTCTGAGTTTAGTTAATCTGTTCTCGTCTGCGTTTAGTTAATCTGTTCACGTCTGCGTTTAGATAATCTGTTCTCGTCTGTGTTTAGATAATCTGTTCTCGTCTGTTCTTAGGTAATCTGTTCTCGTCTGAGTTTAGTTAATCTGTTTTCGTCTGCGTTTAGATAATCTGTCCTCGTCTGTGTTTAGTTAATCTGTTCTCGTCTGCGTTTAGATAATCTGTCCTCGTCTGTGTTTAGTTAATCTGTCATCGTCTGTGTTTAGTTAATCTGTTCTCGTCTGCGTTTAGTTAATCTGTCCTCGTCTGTGTTTAGTTAATCTGTCCTCGTCTGTGTTTAGTTAATCTGTTCTCGTCTGCGTTTAGTTAATCTGTTCTCGTCTGCGTTTAGATAATCTGTTCTCGTCTGAGTTTAGATAATCTGTTCTCGTCTGCGTTTAGTTAATCTGTTCTCAATCTGCGTTTAGATAATCTGTCCTCGTCTGCGTTTAGTTAATCTGTCCTCGTCTGTGTTTAGTTAATCTGTTTTCGTCTGCGTTTAGATAATCTGTTCTCGTCTGAGTTTAGATAATCTGTTCTCGTCTGCGTTTAGTTAATCTGTTCTCGTCTGTGTTTAGATAATCTGTCCTCGTCTGCGTTTAGTTAATCTGTCCTCGTCTGTGTTTAGTTAATCTGTCCTCGTCTGTGTTTAGTTAATCTGTTTTCGTCTGCGTTTAGATAATCTGTTCTCGTCTGCGTTTAGTTAATCTGTTCTCGTCTGCGTTTCGTTAATCTGTTCTCGTCTGAGTTTAGTTAATCTGTTCTCGTCTGCGTTTAGTTAATCTGTTCTCTTCTGTGTTTAGATAATTTGTTCTCGTCTGTGTTTAGATAATCTGTTCTCGTTTGTTCTTAGTTAATCTGTTCTCGTCTGAGTTTAGTTAATCTGTTCTCGTCTGTGTTTAGATAATCTGTTCTCGTCTGTTCTTAGTTAATCTGTTTTCGTCTGCGTTTAGATAATCTGTTCTCGTCTGAGTTTAGATAATCTGTTCTCGTCTGCGTTTAGTTAATCTGTTCTCGTCTGTGTTTAGATAATCTGTCCTCGTCTGCGTTTAGTTAATCTGTCCTCGTCTGTGTTTAGTTAATCTGTCCTCGTCTGTGTTTAGTTAATCTGTTTTCGTCTGCGTTTAGATAATCTGTTCTCGTCTGCGTTTAGTTAATCTGTTCTCGTCTGCGTTTCGTTAATCTGTTCTCGTCTGAGTTTAGATAATCTGTTCTCGTCTGCGTTTAGTTAATCTGTTCTCGTCTGCGTTTAGATAATCTGTCCTCGTCTGCGTTTAGTTAATCTGTCCTCGTCTGCGTTTAGTTAATCTGTCCTCGTCTGTGTTTAGTTAATCTGTTTTCATCTGCGTTTAGATAATCTGTTCTCGTCTGAGTTTAGATAATCTGTTCTCGTCTGCGTTTAGTTAATCTGTCCTCGTCTGTGTTTAGTTAATCTGTCCTCGTCTGTGTTTAGTTAATCTGTTCTCGTCTGAGTTTAGTTAATCTGTTCTCGTCTGCGTTTAGATAATCTGTCCTCGTCTGCGTTTAGTTAATCTGTCCTCGTCTGTGTTTAGTTAATCTGTTTTCGTCTGCGTTTAGATAATCTGTTCTCGTCTGTGTTTAGATAATCTGTCCTCGTCTGCGTTTAGTTAATCTGTCCTCGTCTGTGTTTAGTTAATCTGTCCTCGTCTGTGTTTAGTTAATCTGTTTTCGTCTGTGTTTAGATAATCTGTTCTCGTCTGTGTTTAGTTAATCTGTTCTCGTCTGCGTTTCGTTAATCTGTTCTCGTCTGAGTTTAGTTAATCTGTCCTCGTCTGTGTTTAGTTAATCTGTCCTCGTCTGTGTTTAGTTAATCTGTTTTCGTCTGTGTTTAGATAATCTGTTCTCGTCTGTGTTTAGTTAATCTGTTCTCGTCTGCGTTTCGTTAATCTGTTCTCGTCTGAGTTTAGTTAATCTGTCCTCGTCTGTGTTTAGTTAATCTGTTTTCGTCTGTGTTTAGATAATCTGTTCTCGTCTGCGTTTAGTTAATCTGTTCTCGTCTGCGTTTCGTTAATCTGTTCTTGTCTGAGTTTAGTTAATCTGTTCTCGTCTGCGTTTAGTTAATCTGTTCTCGTCTGTGTTTAGATAATCTGTTCTCGTCTGTGTTTAGATAATCTGTTCTCGTTTGTTCTTAGTTAATCTGTTCTCGTCTGAGTTTAGTTAATCTGTTCTCGTCTGTGTTTAGATAATCTGTTCTCGTCTGTTCTTAGTTAATCTGTTCTCGTCTGAGTTTAGTTAATCTGTTCTCGTCTGCGTTTAGTTAATCTGTTCTCGTCTGTGTTTAGATAATCTGTTCTCGTCTGTTCTTAGTTAATCTGTTCTCGTCTGAGTTTAGTTAATCTGTTCTCGTCTGTGTTTAGATAATCTGTTCTCGTCTGTTCTTAGTTAATCTGTTCTCGTCTGAGTTTAGTTAATCTGTTCTCGTCTGCGTTTAGTTAATCTGTTCACGTCTGCGTTTAGATAATCTGTTCTCGTCTGTGTTTAGATAATCTGTTCTCGTCTGTTCTTAGGTAATCTGTTCTCGTCTGAGTTTAGTTAATCTGTTCTCGTCTGTGTTTAGATAATCTGTTCTCGTCTGCGTTTAGTTAATCTGTTCTCGTCTGCGTTTCGTTAATCTGTTCTCGTCTGAGTTTAGTTAATCTGTTCTCGTCTGCGTTTAGTTAATCTGTTCTCGTCTGTGTTTAGATAATCTGTTCTCGTCTGTGTTTAGATAATCTGTTCTCGTTTGTTCTTAGTTTATCTGTTCTTGTCTGAGTTTAGTTAATCTGTTCTCGTCTGTGTTTAGATAATCTGTTCTCGTCTGTTCTTAGTTAATCTGTTCTCGTCTGAGTTTAGTTAATCTGTTCTCGTCTGCGTTTAGTTAATCTGTTCTCGTCTGTGTTTAGATAATCTGTTCTCGTCTGTTCTTAGTTAATCTGTTCTCGTCTGAGTTTAGTTAATCTGTTCTCGTCTGTGTTTAGATAATCTGTTCTCGTCTGTTCTTAGTTAATCTGTTCTCGTCTGAGTTTAGTTAATCTGTTCTCGTCTGCGTTTAGTTAATCTGTTCACGTCTGCGTTTAGATAATCTGTTCTCGTCTGTGTTTAGATAATCTGTTCTCGTCTGTGTTTAGATAATCTGTTCTCGTCTGTTCTTAGTTAATCTGTTCTCGTCTGAGTTTAGTTAATCTGTTCTCGTCTGTGTTTAGATAATCTGTTCTCGTCTGTTCTTAGTTAATCTGTTCTCGTCTGAGTTTAGTTAATCTGTTCTTTTCTGCGTTTAGTTAATCTGTTCTCGTCTGTGTTTAGATAATCTGTTCTCGTCTGTGTTTAGATAATCTGTTCTCGTCTGTTCTTAGTTAATCTGTTCTCGTCTGAGTTTAGTTAATCTGTTCTCGTCTGTGTTTAGATAATCTGTTCTCGTCTGTTCTTAGTTAATCTGTTCTCGTCTGAGTTTAGTTAATCTGTTCTCGTCTGCGTTTAGTTAATCTGTTCACGTCTGTGTTTAGATAATCTGTTCTCGTCTGTGTTTAGATAATCTGTTCTCGTCTGTGTTTAGATAATCTGTCCTCGTCTGCGTTTAGATAATCTGTCCTCGTCTGCGTTTAGTTAATCTGTCCTCGTCTGTGTTTAGTTAATATGTTTTCGTCTGCGTTTAGATAATCTGTTCTCGTCTGCGTTTAGTTAATCTGTTCTCGGCTGAGTTTAGTTAATCTGTTCTCGTCTGAGTTTAGTTAATCTGTTCTCGTCTGCGTTTAGTTAATCTGTTCTCGTCTGTGTTTAGATAATCTGTTCTCGTCTGCGTTTAGTTAATCTGTTCTCGGCTGAGTTTAGTTAATCTGTTCTCGTCTGAGTTTAGTTAATCTGTTCTCGTCTGCGTTTAGTTAATCTGTTCTCGTCTGTGTTTAGATAATCTGTTCTCGTCTGTGTTTAGATAATCTGTTCTCGTCTGTTCTTAGTTAATCTGTTCTCGTCTGAGTTTAGTTAATCTGTTCTCGTCTGTGTTTAGATAATCTGTTCTCGTCTGTGTTTAGATAATCTGTTCTCGTCTGTGTTTAGATAATCTGTTCTCGTCTGTTCTTAGTTAATCTGTTCTCGTCTGAGTTTAGTTAATCTGTTCTCGTCTGTGTTTAGATAATCTGTTCTCGTCTGTGTTTAGATAATCTGTTCTCGTCTGTGTTTAGATAATCTGTTCTCGTCTGTTCTTAGTTAATCTGTTCTCGTCTGAGTTTAGATAATCTGTTCTCGTCTGTTCTTAGTTAATCTGTTCTCGTCTGAGTTTAGTTAATCTGTTCTCGTCTGAGTTTAGTTAATCTGTTCTCGTCTGAGTTTAGTCAATCTGTTCTCGTCTGAGTTTAGTTAATCTGTTCTCGTCTGTGTTTAGTTAATCTGTTCTCGTCTGAGTTTAGTCAATCTGTTCTCGTCTGAGTTTAGTTAATCTGTTCTCGTCTGTGTTTAGTTAATCTGTTCTCGTCTGAGTTTAGATAATCTGTTCTCATCTGTGTTTAGTTAATCTGTTCTCGTCTGAGTTTAGTTAATCTGTTCTCGTCTGTGTTCAGTTAATCTGTTCTCGTCTGTTCTCGTCTGAGTTTAGTTAATCTGTTCTCATCTGTGTTTAGCTAATCTGTTCTCGTCTGTTCTCGTCTGTTCTCGTCTGAGTTTAGTTAATCTGTTCTCGTCTGATCTTAGATAATCTGTTCTCATCTGTGTTTAGTTAATCTGTTCTCGTCTGTGTTTAGTTAATCTGTTCTCGTCTGTTCTCGTCTGTGTTTAGTTAATCTGTTCTCGTCTGTGTTTAGCTAATCTGTTCTCGTCTGTGTTTAGCTAATCCGTTCATTAGTTCAGTCGCTCTTTCTCCTCCCTTGGCCTGTTTGTTTCCATCGTTACTGATTTGATTTGAGTTTCAGTTCAGAGGCCCATTCTTCGTACGTTGCTTAAAACATCCGAGATCAAACGAGACATCCAAGATAATATCATCGTGCTCATCATGATCCGGCTAATTAGGTTCTTCGAACACTCCTGCCGGTTATGATTAGTATAGCTGGATTTGGTTATCTGAGATAATTGCACGTTCATGTGCTGGGTTAAAAGGGGATATGTATCGATAGTAGAAACATTGATCAGCAACGCTGCTATTGGCTGATCACCGTGGCCAAAGAGCGCGCTCAGTTTTTTTCTCCACAGAAGAGCAAGAGTTATTGCTTGAAGGATATGCAGAATTTGAAAAATTAATTAAAACGCCAGGGAACACCTCAAAGTGTGCAAAAGCCAAGAGAGAGGGCAAAACGTAGCAGACAAATTAAGTTTGTAGTTAGATGTTTTTTTATCACTTATTACAGTATATATTTGTATATTTTAATAATTTCTAAATAATTAATAACTTTGTTCATTGTAATGTCAGAGTCACCATCCACTACTAGAACATGGGAACAAGTAAAAGTGAAGCACTAGAATATTCTACATAATAGTAATTTGTACTAACTAATCTCTTTTAAAAAGGCACTGTTAATAAATGTTTGCCTGTTTATAAAAGCAACCAAGAAAAAGGCTGAGAAAAAAAAAGAAAAGAAAAACAAACAAACAGGTGGTGGTCCTGCACCCCCACATTATACCCAGGCAGAAGAGCTGGCCCTTGGGTTGAGTGTGAACCTTGTGGAGGGCATCCCTGGGTTCAGCTCTTCCTCAGACCCACAGCCAGGAGCAGAACACCTTCACTGCTGGGAAATGAACTTTAAATGATCCTACACTGTAAAATAACTTGTTGCTGCATTAAATTAAGTAGGCCTATAATCCAAATGGCTGTCCAGTCATATCAGCTTTTAAACCTTGAGTAGCAATGAATTGCTTTGACTTGTGAAAGTCTACATGTGTGACTGTGAAACTACATAGTTGATGTAAAAAAAAATATGTTGCCATGAGTTACTGATCACATTTCACCCAGTGTACCTCATTGTAATGAAATTGTGTTTTCCTCTTTTGTGCAGTATTAAACAATACACCAACACTTTTATGTGTTCCCAAGCAAGTGGCGGAAGCATGTGCAGTAAGTGGACTTTTTCTAATGTTACATCAAAAGGGAAGAAAGTAGCTACAACACTTTGTAATGCCCATTTGGTTTCACTTTATTTGGATGGTCCCTTTAACACATTCAGTTGACTATAAGTAACGTTGCACCTACATCTCTACTAACTCTCACAAGAGTGTTAGTAGAGTATTAGTAGACTGGTAGGGTTAGGGATAGAATAAGTTGACATGTAGTTGCAAAGTTACTTCTAGTCAGTAGAATGTCTGTTGGAGGACCATCACAATAAAGAGTTAGCAGATATTCAGCAGACAGTCTACTAATACTCTCATGAGAGTTAGTTGACATGTAGTTGCAAAGTTACTTATAGTCAACAGAATGTTCAAAAGGGACCATCAAAATAAAGTGTTAACACCCATTTTTCCCCCAATGCACAGAACAGTGAAGAAACCCTCTCAGGTATCTTTAAGTGCATAAATAACTTTACTTAATTTACACTTGAGTACCTATTATTTCTGAATGCAATATGAGTTGCAGGAATCCACATCTACAGAAGAGTCTGCACAAAGCAGTGATGCAGAGGTGGGCAGTGTTGTACTTTTCCTTTTAATTTTTGATGCATAAGCCATGTGTTTGACAGGTTTACCCCTACCCCTAGAAAACAGAGTATTTTGAAAATACTTGACTACTTAAAGAAAAAAAAACTGGCACTAGAGATGGAGTTGCTTCATAGGAACTTCAGAGTAAGTGCTAATATATTATTTCACACAGAGTACAATATATATTATTTGCAGGCAAAAGATGACTTGATCACTGGCTTTTCTTTACAAAGAACAATTAAAATAAAAATCAAGGAACTCAGCATATTTGTCTTGCCTTTTATTAAACATTTAATGAAATGTTTTATATTTTTTCTGATGGTGCAATGTTGTGTAATATGGCACATGCGATGTCACAGGTCCTGTCAGGTGCAACCCTCAGACTTTTCAGACACTTTAGTTGGCTAAAGTTCACTTCATAGTGTGCCCTTGTCCTGGCTAGAGCTGCATTGTAACTGGTCTGGGGTTTGGGTCAGGGAATGGGGTCATAAAACACCTGTCTCCAAGCAGGATCCTGTTGTAATCACCTGTTTAATGGAAAATTTCAGTTCTGTTAGGATAAGCATGTATGTAATACAGTGAGCTTGATATTTATATTTTTCCTTACCATGTTCAAATAATGTGCATAAATCTTGATGACTCAAAATTCTTGAGTCATGCACAGATCCTGGCCATATTTGTGATATGGAACTAGTCACACACCATCTAAGAGATTTTAGTCAGTCAACTGCTTTTTAAAATTTGATATAATACTAATCTGGATAAGAATCGCAATAGTAACTTGCCTGCACTGTTATTAAAGCCCGACTCCGACGAGTCGAACATTTATGCGTTTCCAACAAATTAATGATGTAAACGACATTCTCACGAGTCATGAGAAAAATGATATCTCTCAAAAAGTACACTATCGCGCTGTGCTAAAAGACTTCCCGTATCAGCTCCACTCATAAAGCCGCGATCTAATCCTGTTAACCTGAAATAAGCCGCTCGCGAGCAGGTTCAAGCTTGCGCACCTGTTGCTATGAGAGCAAGTCCAGGAAGAACCAAACATTTACATTTACATTTACATTTAGTCATTTAGCAGACGCTTTTATCCAAAGCGACTTACAACTGAGGACTAAAGCAAGCGGTCAAGGACCAAACAATCCAAGATCATGCCAAATCGCCAACAATCAAATCCAGCTAACTGAGTTAGCAACGTACTAAAAACAGGCCCCAGATGTCTCGTTGGTCTCATTAGTTCCTCTGTTTGCTGTCTATTTAAGCCTTGTGTTTCGTTCAGGTCTTTGTCAGTTCTACATCATTACTAGATTGGTTGTTCCTGAGAATCTGTTTTGTAAAGATTTGAGTTTATTTGTAAGTAAAGACTTCAGCACTTAGATCCTGCTTTATCTCTGCTGAAACCAACAGTGAGCGCTGAAATAAAGCCCTGAGGAACATGCAAACCTTCTGAATGAAACTCCAGTGTATTTTAGGGCGTGTTTTGTTCAGAGTCTGAAAATACAACGTTTTATATCCACATCATTGAGTGATGTCTGACAGTCATTCAGAAGGATAATGTCTTCTCTTCTGTTTATTGACCTTCATCAGGCACACAATATCAGTCTGATCCGTTCTGTTTCCATCCGTCCAGATGTTCTGGTATAGTACTGCACTTTCACGGTTCACATTAGCTTTATTACTTTATTACATTTATTCATTTAGCTGACGCTTTTATCCAAAGCGACTTACAATTGGTATATATATGTCAGAGGTCGCACGCCTCTGGAGCAACTAGGGGTTAAGTGTCTTGCTCAGGGACACATTGGTGTCTCACAGTGGATTCGAACCCGGGTCTCTCACACCAAAGGCATGTGTCTTATCCACTGCGCCATCACCACCCCTACTTTACCTTCCACTTTATTTAGTGGAAGAACCAGAGAGTGTGTTTCTGTCAGCTGATGAAGGGAACGACACATGTCAAACATGATTTACTAACAGAGAGAACAGGTTGGTCCACGCAAGCTGAAATATGCATTCATGTCATTTCAGAGGACTGATCACATTTCATGCTATAGCAATACCTTTGCGTTATATATATATTTGTATGGTATGATTTATAATGTTTGCTGGTAGTTTCTCAAGTCTTCTTTAAGTCTGACTGTTTCGTTGGCCAGAGCAGAACTGAGTCTGCTTTCTCTCAAAGGGTTTTCCTTCATTCTGTCTCTGGCTTCATTAGTTAGAGACACTTAATATTCTACAATATTATTGATCTGACTGTATGAGAACTGAACTGAGCAATGACATCACTGTTTTCTGAAAAACTGAACTGACTTCAGCGGAACAACAGATGAAATGCATTATTTTCCAGTTTTCACTGTAAAGCTGCTTTGAAACAATCTGTATTGTATAAAGCTCAATATAAGTAAAGGCGACTGACTGAAGCCTATCCCAAACTTTTCCATGATCTTGATGTCTGGAGGATCCCGAGACCTCAGAATCCCTGGATCAGGATTGTCATGTGATCATCTGAAGCTCTGATATTCTCCTCTGGGCGTCGACGTGTTACTGTGTGTCAGTGCTTATGAATATTTATGCAAGGATGCCTGCAGGTCAGACTTCATACCTGACAAACACACACACAAAATAGCACAGAAATCAACTCACACACTGGCTTACAGCTGAGAGATCTCGCCTCCAGCTCATTCACATCTCTGACTACGACTCCAAACAATATTGAAGGTAAAACCCGACAAAGATCTGGGGTATGGACAGGATTATATTTACAATTTATTAAATATTGTAAATTGCTTATGACATAATTTCAATAAAAGAAATTCAGGAAATACAGGAAAAATATATACAGAGAGCATAAATTGAACTGAGTGAGTTATGATATATCATTGGCAGATATTTATTATGTCTTTTTCTACAGATCTTTTTTCGTCAGACATCAATTCTCTTGGTTCATCTGAGAAAAGGAGCTGTTTATTCACCGATGTTTCTTCAGCAAGCAGAGGTACATTAACTGACAACTAACAACATGAAGTTCACTAGCGAGCATTATTCTGGGGTCAGGAAGATGTTGAAATTTTAGAAAGAAGATTAATATGTTCACCATGGGAGCATTTATTCGGTTAGAAATCCACATTTTATTTCATTATTAACTTAAAATGACTATTTTCTATTTGAATATATTTTAAAAAGACGAATAATGTTCAAAAGCACAGCCTTAATTTATAGAAATAGAAATCTTTTGTAACATCATAAATGTCTTTTTTTAACAATTTGAGTCCTCGCTAAATAAGACGATTAATACAGTATATGTATATATAGGAAAAGTGCATATTTCAATATGCTTTAAATGGTCAACCTAACCTTAACCCTATTTCACATAAATCTGATATTTAATAAATATTCCTGGTCTCCCAGTCAATCATGTAAAAATACTCCGTCAGCCGGTTTCACAGACCAGGCTTAATCTAGTCCAGACTAAAGTGCATGTTTGAGCTGTTTTAACTGAAAGCAGATCTTATAATATGTCAGTACCATTGTTTTGTCTCAAGATGAACACCAGTAATGTGTTTTTTTCCTAAGGCATGTTTATAAAAGATACTTAAATGTCCTGATTGAACTAAGATCTAATCCTGGCTCAATCTAAACCAGTGGTGTCCGCTAAGGACATTCTGTAAATAGGCCCAACTTGTAAATCAGGGCTCCAGACTTTGACTAAATGGTATCATTTTGCGACCTTTTTTCGTGCCGGTGCGACAAAAAAATTGCACTGTTGCCCCTACAAAATTACACATATATCTTTGATTATGCGCTGTCATTTGCGTTGCGTAAGAGAAACCTCAAATGTGTGGAGCATTATCAGCAGCGGCGCCTGATCTCGAGCACACAGACTTTATTAAACAGAGCTGCGCCATCCACTGAGAAGCATTTCAATTCAGCATCTCTATTATAAACACACAGATGACTATGTGATTAAACTAGTTTAAAGCCAGATGAAACAGCGCTGATAATCTCAGAAAACAGGAGAAACATGCCAGGAACAAACCAGTTAGAAGACATTTCACTCCACAACTAATGATTTTACTGTAGTAAAACAAACTTTTTTGGCAGAAATGTGCCTGTATATATTCATATTAAATGCTGTTTTATGAATATAGTCATGTATAAATGCATTAAATGTCTTGGAGTAATGCAGTAATGTGCTTGTTTAGAAGTTATAGCAGTTTTTTTTTCTTTTTTTGCATTTATTAATTTATTTTGCATTTATATTTATACTAAATGTTTGGGCTACTGTTTTTGATAACACATGCAATAGGTTTATAGAGAATCAAACATTTTTATTACTGTGGTAGTGAAGAGTCATGCATTGTTAACTGCACTGTTAATTATTTCCCTGTTAAATAACTGGAAGTTACTGGCAGCAGGGTTACCATTATTTTCCTGTTATTTTAATAGTTAATTCCTGTTAATGTTTTTTACAGTGCACTCCCCGTAATGTTTTTCAACAGGAATTTACTGTGAATCGCAGAAAAAACAGGAAACAACTGGCAGCAGTGTTACCATTATTTTCCTGTTAAATCACCGTTTATTTTGTTTCCATTAAATATTGTTAATTATTTTTAGCATAACGTGTACCACTGATTGTAATAGACATATTCTAGCTTGAGTTAATACAAGAATAGGCATAATCCATCAGACAACACTTAAGTGAAAGAAAACGAATAGTTCCGTGTTGAAATTAACTTTTTTTATTGCAATACACACACTGAAATGTAAATACTTACAAATGTAGGCACACATGGATCAGACCAATCACAGAAATATATTGTATATCATGTTCATTGCTGACATCCGTGGTCGCTGGATGGAAAATAACAACTGCGGCTTTGTGCTGCGTGGGTGCAAGAGAGGGCCCTGAACCTCAACATTTAATGTTCCCTGAACTGCTAAAATTCAGCTAAAAAACTCAAACCAAGGATATACACTGCGACTCCTGGTCACATAAAAATGTTACACATAGGCTCAGATTAATCACAAACAAATCTCATTTTCTCATGGTCATGGCTTAAAAAGTAGCAAAAACATTCTTAAACCCAAATACATTGTTCATTATAACAAAATACTGAACCTCAACACTTAGTGTTACCTAAACCACTAAAATTCAACATATGAATACATTCATACCAATACTTAACACTTAATGGAACTCTTCATCAATAAAGAGCAATAAACAATAAAAACACTGTCACTGCTTAGACCACTAACTAGAGATGCGCGGTTGACGGTTATAGCCGCGGACTCCGCGGATAAACCGCGGATCGGGCGGATGACGTGACGAAAAAAAATATTTTAATTAAATTCGGGCGGGTGGCGGGCGGTTTCTAGTCTCGCGGCTGTCATCAGCAGCGCCTTGTATCAGCGGATGGCGGGCGGGTGCGGTTTTGAACATTGGTCAAAAACGTTGGTGCGGATGGATGGCGGACGGATGATGAGTTTTGTGATGCGGTTGTGGATGAAATAATAGCCCATCCGCGCATCTCTACCACTAACCATTTTCTCAAAGCACACGAGGATCCTTTGCAAAGTCTTGGGTCTGTATAAGAGAGAGAGAGACATGAGTTCCATAATTTCACATTTTTAATCCAAAATTATACCACATGGCTTGACCAAACAAAAGCTAATTTTAGAAACAGAGAACAAAACAGACAGAATAACATAAAATAATAGAAAGGGTGATGAGTACAATTCATTGAAAGAACAAAAAAAGAATGGCAAAAGAGCATGGAAGAGGAGTTCAGCATTCTAACTTTGAAAGGCAGTTAAGAATGAACATTAGAATGAATTTCCTGAGTCATTTCTGTTTGAACATATCGGTATGTGTAACGTATACATCTTACTCCCCATTTTCAAATGAAATCCCACTGAAAGTTCATGAGCTTGCGCAAGAGGCTGGCAACGTGTGAATTGACAGTTCTTATTTTTTTCCTCTTTGCAGCCTTTGTCCCTTTTTCTGGGTTTATACCCACAAAGCATCTGAAAAATTATACTCTGGTTAAAAATCTAGTCACAGACTAACAGCACAACAAAGTCAACAAATGTACATGAACTGTCCTCAACATGCACTATCTTCTTGCCTCTGTGAATATTGTAAGTTGCACTAAAACTTTCTAAATCAAAGTTAATTGCTAAATCCCATCACCAGACCTGTTGAAACCATGCTTGAGCCACAGCTAGGCCAGAAAAAAATGCAGGTGTTAACAGACAATATCTTACCTCTGGATGAATTGAAGCGTGCAGGCTGCCTCCTCTTGGTACTGTAGGTTAAAGATGTAAAAACAGGGAAAAAAAGACGCCAGCCCTGTCACAAAGGTGGACTGGATCCCTTCGCAAATGATTTGGCCCTCAAGGCTGAGCATCCAGGAAGCGGCTTCCCGTTTCTCCTGAACCCAGAAATGTTTTAACTGTCAAATTTCTGTTTTAGTTTTCATTTTGAATACAGTTTAGTTTGATACCATTGAATTCACTACATACAACACTAAAGCCAACTGTCTTATCTAAAACCAACTTACCAAGAAGTATCAGACGAGGAGTTGCAGGTATAGAGAGTGAACTCTCAAGGTCAGCTGCAGTGGCATATCCCTAGGACATAGAACAAATTAAACACAATATTAATGACATAAGACTACCACTGAGTGAGATCGATAGATAGATAGATAGATAGATAGATAGATAGATAGATAGATAGATAGATAGATAGATAGATAGATAGATAGATAGATAGATAGGATAGAAAGAAAGAAAGAAAGGAAGAAAGGAAGAAAGAAAGGAAGAGACAGGAAGAGACAGATAAAGAGAGAGAGGGGGATATAGATAGAGGGACAGAGAAAGATACAGAGAGAAATAATGATGGATAGATAGATAGATAAAGTGAGATAGATAAAAGAGATAGAGGGAGATAGTTAGATAGATACATATATAGAGGGAGATAGAGGGAATGGGGGAGAGATAGAGGTATAAATAGAGGAAGATATAGGGATAGATTGATAGGCAGAGTGATAAAACAGAGATAGATACAGGGTAGGTAAAAAGAAAGAGAGATGGTGAAAGAGATAGGTAAAGATAGAGGAATAGATAGAGATAGAGGCAAAGTGAGGGAGAAATAGATGGTCAGAGGAGTAAATCCTGGGATATCATCTTGAACAGCAGTGTGATCAGGGATGGTACCCCCTGCATCTGCATCTGTAATAAAAAAAAAACAAGAAAACAAATGTAAACATTTATCTACAACTCAATGATAATCAAAACTATACCAATGCAATTAAAAGAGAATAGCTGTTCACTTCACATAGCTAGACACTGCACTAGCCCGATCAGTATAGCTGTTTTTGCTGGATTTACCTCATTGATAGCCTAAAACCTGCACATAAAATAAATAGTCAAACCAGCATGTCTGGTAGCCCAAACAGCTATAATCCATCAAAGACGAGCAGCTGACATGAATTCATCAAATACAGTCTTAGACCAACTAACGTTATCTAGTATCATAAACAGCTATCAGTAAATAGATTTATGTTAACCGTTTGATTTTCAGGATGAATCTGCTTTAACCAGACGTGCACATGGCAAGAATGCCACACAACTTGACCACGGGAATGCTACTTAAACATTATAGGCCTAGCGTCCTACTGTTTATAGATTTAGATCGTATACATAAATGGACATTACAATAAGCACATTGTTTCTAAAATTAATCGGAAAACTATTGAAATGTTGCTAGCTTGCCGCGATCTTCCGACATGGATCTCCGTGTTCGTTGCAGGTTCAAATGCCTTCTTCTACGCTCCTTCCCAGAATGCAAAAAAATACTGTATGAACCTGTCATTTCAAATAGTGGCGCCAATAGACATGATAAAGTGGCGCCTGCCAACGTGCTGCGGGTCATACGGATATTTACACCGTGTTCAGAACACACACACACACACACACACACACACACATGTCTGGTTCGCTATCTTTGTGGGGACTCTCCATAGGCGTAATGGTTTTTATACTGTACAAACTATATATTCTGTCCCCTTACACTGCCCCTATCCCTAAACCTACCCATCACAGGAGACATTCTGCATTTTTACATTTTCAAAAAACATTACTTAGTGTGATTTATACGCTGTTTTCCTCATGGGGACCGCTGGCTGGTCCCCACAATGTAGGTGATCTCAGGTTTTACTATACTTGTGGGGACATTTGGTCCCCACAATGTAATATAAACACGAGCACACACACACACACACACACATACAGGGAGCGCAGTTCCTCAACTAAATGTATAGGCCGTCTCGCGTAAAATCCGGGTGTAGGGTATTAATAGGGTAATAAAAGGCTATTACACCCACGATAACAAACACATTTGCGCATGCACAGAAAACACCGCGAACTTTCTAATTTCTGTCTGTGTCTGTGGAATAGGCTATGCAAGATTATTCTTGATAACATTTGCAGTAGAGAAAGCAGGTGTTTAATTTGTCTAATTCATTCATTAAATGCATGTACAATATGTAGTTTGTTGGATTGCACCGTCGACTATTGATTGAATCAGCCGTTGTTTAGCAACCTAAAAAAACGAAATGAAATTGCTAACTTCTCCACTGATAAATAATAACTTTTTTTTATAATAAGCATGAAAGCAGACCATCGTAGGCTAACGTTATATCCGACATTGCTTGAATTTTCGATTTTGCTGTTAAATAACAAAAATGAGGTGTTATTTAACATATATTTCCTAAAATTAACAGTAAGGCGCAGTTATTAAAAATAACAGGTTAATCATGTTGAAATTTGGGTGTAAATTAACATAAACATTTAACAGTGTGGGTTAGCACGAACTAGAAATGTATGACACTGTGGAAGAACGATGGTAAATTTTAATGAGCAAATAAAAAACAGAAGCAAGGGCTGTCCAGTTAAAACTCAGTTGCACTGTCAGAATATTTAAATATTTAAAAAATTAAAAAATTTACATTTGCATCCCGACTTAAGATTTTTTGTTTTACTATGAGACAAAAGCAAACACTTCTTGTTGGCATTGTGGTGGCATTGTGTGGCAGTTAAATAATGTGATTTTCAGAGAGAAAATTATAAATGTACATATTTCAATATATATTTTCATAATTTTTCAGGAATTGTTGAATTTATTTTAAACTCTTGTAAATCCGAACCAGAATATCAAGATATTTTATTATTTCGCAAATGATGATGAAAAGTAAAGGTGAAGTAAAAAACATGTTATATGTATAATAAATAGCCCTTCTAGATTATTTTATCCCTTGAGGAAGCCCTCGGACACAAAAAGGTTGGAGACCCCTGATCTAAACCCTGTCTGTGAAACCGGTCCTAGTCTCTCATTTAACTCATGAAAGTATGATAATTTATTATACAAACTTTAGTGAACTGCTGTGCAGAACATATAATGACAGTAAAACTTGTAAAAAATGTTGACTGAATATCTGCTGGTGTCATTCTAGATATAAACACCATGAAATAACATGATGACGCCAACAACAAGAAAAAAACTGCTCAGAAATGATGCTCTAATCCTGTTTGTTCTCTTCTGTGGTGAGTTACACACTCACACACTCACTCAGCACGCTCCATAAACCCACTGGCTTCGTGTCAGGCGTGTCTCACACACTCAAACTCGTGTTCTTCTCCTCTCAGCTCTTCAGGAGCTTCACACGCACCACAGAAACTCTCACACACACACACACACACACACACACACACACACACACACACACACACACACACACACAGTGTTCGAATTACGGGGGAGCTAAGGGGAGCTCGGCTCCCCTGAAAAGGACCTGGGCTCCCCTGAAAGCCTACTTTGAGACATTTAGGGGGAGCTCTAAACCACTGTCCATTTTTTGTGTCGCATATAGATTTTGATTTTCTGTACATTAAGGTTCCTGAAATAAATGATGATGGCTGGGTTGTTATAGGTCTGCGTGACTCTCGATGTCTTATGGTGTGTTCAAACGAACGCTAATTGAATTATTTGCGCGAATAGATTACATAAAAAGTCAATGCAAAGACGCGAATAGACGCATCATTCGCGCCGGGCGTCGCGAATGACGCGAATTGGGCGACGCGTTTGCCGCGAACGTCTTCACCGCAAGTTGAAAAATTTTAACTGAGCGAATGTTCAAGCGTCTAACTAGACGCGATAGACGCGTATTTGACGCTCTATTCGCGTTCGGTGTGAACACAGCATTAGGCCTAATTGAACGAATGAATTATGGTATTCTTCTGTAGCCTGACGAGTAATTTAACCCTTGTTCAAGTCAAAGACAGCCTATGTAGCTATAGACTATTCTGGGATGGCTGTTTGACTAATCAATTTGTGTCGATAAAGTATAATAGGGTGAATCCTGTATACGGTATAGTGCTTGCATAGTGGATACTTGTAGCTGTTATGTATCTTTGGAAGTCCTTGAAATTAATGGGTTAACGCGCATTCCGCGTCCTGTCTGAAAGGCGCTTCAATCCTCGGAACGCGCAAGTGCACGATCCAGCCCCCCCCCCCCGTTGGAAACAAAATTGGGCTCCCCCGAAGGACACGGTATAGTTCGAACACTGCACACGCACACACATACACATATCTGAAAATATTCTCTGTTCCCCTCATAATGAAAGCATGAAACAATCCTGTGGTTTCTGTGTGAGAGACTCTGTTCATCAGCGCCCTCTTCTGGCGGGTTTGTTAGTGCGCTCTGATATTCTGTTCACCAGCAACAGTTTCCACTCTTTCTGCTGGTTCTTCTGCTGGTTCTTCTGCTGGTTCTTCAGCTGGTTCTTCATCTGGTTCTTCAGCTGGTTCTTCATCTGGTTCTTCAGCTGATGGTTCTTCAGCTGGTTCTTCTGCTGGTTCATCAGCTGGTTCTTCATCTGGTTCTTCATCTGGTTCATCAGCTGGTTCTTCTGCTGGTTCTTCTGCTGGTTCTTCATCTGGTTCTTCAGCTGGTTCTTCATCTGGTTCTTCATCTGGTTCTTCATCTGGTTCTTCTGCTGGTTCTTCTGCTGGTTCTCCTGCTGGTAATTCAGCTGGTTCTTCTGCTGGTTCTTCAGCTGGTTCCTCATCTGGTTCGTCATCTGGTTCTTCTGCTGGTTCTTCATCTGGTTCTTCATTTGGTTCTTCATTTGGTTCTTCTGCTGGTTCTTCATCTGATTCTTCAGCTGGTTCTTCATCTGGTTCTTCATCTGGTTCTTCTGCTGGTTCTTCAGCTGGTTCTTCATCTGGTTCTTCAGCTGGTTCTTCTTTTGGTTCTTCTGCTGGTTCTTCTGCTGGTTCATCAGCTGATTCTTCTTCTGGTTCTTCTTCTGGTTCTTCTGCTGGTTCTTCAACTGGTTCTTCAGTTGGTTCTTCTGCTGGTTCTTCATCTGGTTCTTCAGCTGGTTTTTCTTCTGGTTCTTCTGCTGGTTCATCAGCTGGTTCTTCTTCTGGTTCTTCATCTGGTTCTTCAGCTGGTTCTACTTCTGGTTCTTCTGCTGGTTCTTCAGATGGTTCTTCTGCTGGTTCATCAGCTGGTTCTTCATCTGGTTTTTCATCTGGTTCTTCATTTGGTTCTTCTGCTGGTTCTTCATCTGATTCTTCAGCTGGTTCTTCATCTGATTCTTCAGCTGGTTATTCATTTGATTCTTCAGCTGGTTCATCTGCTGGTTCATCAGCTGATTTTTCTCTGTTCTTCAGTTGGTTCTTTAGCTGGTTCTTTTTATGGTTCTTCAGCTGGTTCTTCTGCTGGTTCTTCAGCTGGTTCTTCTGCTGGTTCTTCAGATGGTTCTTCAGCTGGTTCTTCTGCTGGTTCTTCAGGTGGTTCTTCAGCTGGTTCTTCAGCTGGTTCTTCAGCTGGTTCTTCTTCTGGTTCTTCTGCTGGTTCTTCTGCTGGTTCTTCAGCTGGTTCTTCATCTGGTTCTTCAGCTGGTTCTTCTGCTGGTTCTTCTTCTGGTTCTTCTGCTGGTTCTTCTGCTGGTTCTTCTGCTGGTTCTTCTGCTGGTTCTTCTGCTGGTTCATCAGCTGGTTCTTCTTCTGGTTCTTCTTCTGGTTCTTCTGTTGGTTCTTCAGCTGGTTCTTATGCTGGTTCTTCAGCTGGTTCTTCATCTGTTTTTTCAGCTGGATCTTCTTCTGGTTCTTCTGCTGGTTCATCAGCTGGTTCTTCTTCTGGTTCTTCATCTGGTTCTTCAGCTGGTTCTTTAGCTGGTTCTACTTCTGGTTCTTCAGCTGGTTCTTCTGCTGGTTCATCAGCTGGTTCATCAGCTGGTTCTACATCTGGTTCTTGTGCTGGTTCTTCAGCTGTTTCTTTTTCTGGTTCTTCTGCTGGTTCATCAGCTGCTTCTTCAGCTGGTTCTTCAGTTGGTTCTTCAGCCGGTTCTCCTTCTGGTTCTTCATCTGGTTCATCAGCTGCTTCTTCAGCTGGTTCTTCAGCTGGTTCTTCAGTTGGTTCTTCAGCCGGTTCTTCTTCTGGTTCTTCATCTAGTTCATCAGCTGCTTCTTCAGCTGCTTCTTCAGCTGCTTCTTCAGCTGGATCTTCATATGGTTCTTCTTCTGGTTCTTCTGCTGGTTCATCAGCTGCGTCTTCAGCTGGTTCTTCAGCTGGTTCTTCATATGGTTCTTCTTCTGGTTCTTCTGCTGGTTCATCAGCTGGTTCTTCTTCTGGTTCTTCAGCTGGTTCTTCTGCTGGTTCTTCAACAGTTCTTCAACTGTTGCCAGTGTCAAACCAGATGAGTGAACTAGTCATATTCAGTACAGCAGGATTTGAGTGAGATGATGTTAAACGAGGAAGTTAAAAGTACTGATTTACTGATCTGCTAACAAAGAGCACAAAGAACATACTCAAATGTTGCTTATTTTGAATTAGGAAACATGCTGACTTTGTCAGCTCTTACAGGAATAATTCACCCAAAATGAAAATGTCTATGCGCCAAAATCCATGCCGTTAGATTAAATACAGCATGACTACTCATGGGAATATTTTGTAATGCTGCTTATCTCTTCATTGTTTGTAAAGAATAAAAATAAATAATGTGGCATGGTTATATGGAAGATGCTCTTCAGTTCTCAGCATTAATGAACAGGCATAAATGAAGAACCATGAGCTGTAATGAGGCTTTATACCAGCGACAGAATAAGATGAACGAAACCTTGTTTCTGCTGCAATAAATAAAGAAATGAATGATTGATTTGATCTTTTCCTCAGGCTGCTGTACTTCAGTGCTGCATGGACAGGTGAGCAGAGCAAATACATTATAACAATAATGATAATAATGATAAAGAAACGTCTGAATCACAGAACTGTGGAAACTTCTGCATGATGCTGGAAAACTGTCAAAAGATTGAGGCACTTTTGCGCAACATTTATGTGAAGTGAAGAAAAGTAATGCGACTAATGAATAGTTTTTATTTATCATTTATCTTCTGTTAACTAAATTCAGATTTAAGGACATTTGTAGGTCTGTTGTTCCAGAAGTCGCCACAGTTCTTCTATTGAATAATTATTTAACATAATATCATTTAATATAACTTTTCCCACATCTTTATATATAATTTTCATTATAAACTCATGCATTTACATAGAATATTTGATTTAGTGTTTTACATGAATGACTCGTATCTTTTCATTTATTCCTTCTGATAATAAACTGCACTGGATGATACGGCATCATTCCAATATCCAAATGTTTTTTATCTTTAGAACGTCACAATTCATTTCAACAGTAAGTTTTTTTTATATTCATCTCAATATTGAAGCAACAGCATAATTGTGTTGTGACTGAAGAGAATAATCTGATCTGTAAACTCTGTTTCCCAGCAGAATATGAGCCTCTCCTAGACAGGACTGTGAATGTGTCGATGCAAACCTGTGTTTCGGCAGAGGAGAACCACACGACCTCAGCGGTGAGATCATTCATCACTAAAACACCTCATAAACACTTAATTCATCACTTCATCACTAACACTGGGTTCATGTTAATGAAGCACATCAGCAACTGGCAGTGATAGCAATGATTGAGACTCTGAGTCAGTGATAGTAACACTAGGTTTATAATAAATAATAATAATTTGGTACATTTATATAGCGCTTTTCTGGGTACTCAAAGCGCTTCACATATGTAAGGGGGAATCTCCTCAACCACCACCAATGTGCAGCATCACCTGGATGATGCGACGGCAGCCATAGTGTGCCAGAACACACACACACACACACACACACACACACACACACACACACCAGCTTACTGGTGGAGAGGAGACCGTGATGAAGCCAATCATTATATGGGGATGATTAGGAGGCCATGATGGACAGAGGCCAAGGGGCAAATTTGGCTCAACCCTGCTTAGCTTCAGTGGGCAACCAGTCTTGAGCTACAGGGTGAACTGGCTGCTCCTGGCGATAGTAACGCTGGTTTTCCCTGTCTCAGGTGATCAGTATTAGCAGAAATTGAGTGATAGTATAATGATGTTTTCTCTTCTTTAGGTGATCAGAGCCGCGGGCCGGATGAGCACTCAGGCACTGTGTGTCGTGACGGGTGACAGAAACATCTCCAGTGTTAAACTACAGCGACTGCGCACACAGCTCACACACATCATCCAGTCAGCGCTGAGCTTCTCCAGAGAGCTGGTCAGTAACACACACACACACACACACACACACACACACACACACACACACACACACACACACACACACACACACACACACACACATGTCTGGTTTACAATCTTTGTGGGGACTCTCCATAGACTTAATGGTTTTTATACTGTACAAACTGTATATTCTCTCCCCTTACAATAACCCTACTCCTAAACCTACCCATCACACACAACTGTCTGCATTTTTACATTTCCAAAAAAACTAATTCTGTATGATTTATAAGCTTGTTTACCAATGGGGACCTCTATTTAGGTCCCCACTGTGACACAAGTCCCCATGATTCTGTGTGCATTCAGGTTGAAGTCCCCAACGGGATAGAAAAACATGAACACACACACAGACACACACACACACACACACACACACACACACACACACACACACACACACACACACACACACACACACTGCCTCTGAATCACTGCTCTTCTCCTCTTCTTCTTCTCCAGAACCCGCAGACTGACGTCAGTGTGACCGATCTCTTCGCCTCTCTGGACGATCTCACGGACACGAGCGTCCTCAATCTGGTGTTTGTGGAGAACTGGCTCTATCTGAAGTTTCTGCCGGTTCTGCCATATATGACTGAGGAGATCATGACACGACTGAGCCAGATGAGCTTCACCTGTCAATCCTTCCAGCTGATGTACATGACATTTCACACCACACACACACACTGGCTGCAGATTGGAATATTTAAGATCTTTGAATGGCACTTCTGAATGGCAGTGTATGATGATCTCCACATTAATCTGAAGCAGCACAACTGTTTTCAACATTCATAATAATCATAAATGTTTCAAATCAGCATAATAAATTACATTTTACAATACATTCACATAGAAAACGGCTATAAATTACAGCTTTAAATTACATATTTTTATTTAACATTATCACTGTTTTTACTGTATTTTTGATCAAAGAAATGCAGCCTTGGTGAGTAGAAAAGACTTCTTTCAGAAACATTAAAAACATCTTAATCATTCCAAACTTTTGACCTGCAGTGTATACTCAGATATGAGCATGATTTGTATCGTAATACAGTGAGTGCTAATACAGTCATGTGTTTTTCTTTCTCTCTGAATGGACAGAGTGAAAGTCCTGAGCAGGGAGGAATCGCTGATCACAGACAGTCAGCAGAAACTGATCTTCACTCATCTCATTCACTCATACCTGTCCCGGACAGACACCGCAGGTACTCACACATTAACACACAAGTGTGTTGGAGGGGTTTATGGAGGATTGCATGTCACTGTGCCAAATGTTCAATTTCAGATCCAGGTTGCTTTTCAAAGATCACCAGAATCAATGAATGGCTGCAGAGGAATTTTGGGATCTTCTCTAAATATGCAACTGTCAGTCAACTGCAAACGCTCTACAGCCATTTCCCTGTGAGTGAGCTGAGTTCTGCAAATAACTGCAAATAACAGCTGTGATGCTCATGGGCTTTGGCTAATGACTCTTGTACTTTGCAGCTGGATTTGTTAAGGTCATTGAGTCCGTCTGAAGTGGCGAAGTTTGCTGTGACTTCTGGAGCGCTGAACAGCGTCAATCTGACCAACATCATATTTGACCGTCTAGAGGAAGGTGATGCTTTCCAGAATACTGATGCGTTTTTCTGGACACTAATTCAATCTCAGGTAAAAATCATCTCACTAAAGTCCTACTTGGACAGAACGCCATTAATTCTGTTGATCGAACTTAAGTTGAGTTTAACCCACAATATTGCAATACTCCTCTTGTTTATTCAGGGGCAGAACAAAACATCAAGGTACAACATACTTAAATAATATATAATCAAAAAATTAAGAAGAAAACTTTTAATGCAGCAAAGAAACTAACTAAATGTACACAATTATGATAATTGCAGGATAACATATAGGGTTCACCAACTTAAACTTAACATATATACTGTACAGTATAAATGTTAAGTTTAAGTTGGTGAACCCTTTGAGCATACAGTATGCATTGCTTACTGATGAATTAGGGTGTGGTCTAAATTTAACTTAGATATTTAAATAGACATTAAGACACAAACTAAGACTATATAGAAAAACACAAACTGGACTAAACTCTTAGAAATGAGTGAGGAGTCTGTGGTTTGAATCCAAGCCGGATGTGTTTATTACATAAACCTCTGTTGAGTATAATGAACTAACACAGCCACAGGCAACAAGCTATACTAGCAACCTGGCAGGAGATGTGCACACAGGACAGGCAAAACTAATGCGCATGCGCACTGCTTTCGGTACGGTGTCTTGTAGTGTCCATACAGTACGCAAACATGATCATTCACCAGAATGATCTACAAAACTAATAAGAGACAATAACTAATATCAAAGAAATTTTGTGATCATTCACATTGCAGGGTGTAAAAAGTAAGTGAACCCTGAAATTTTGTAACTTATAGATTTACCTTTATCAGCAATATCCTTCACCAAACATTTTCTGTAGCTGCTAATAAGACTTTTGACCAATTCTGGACCATCTTTCCCCACACATCTGTTTGTTTATCAACACTTCTGGGTTGTCTTGATAGCACACTAAACCTCTCTTGTCTTTAAACCTCACTAAAGCTTGTAGTCATGAACTGCTGTCCTGACATTCTCCTGTAAAATGTCTTGATACACTTTTGAATTCATTGTTCCTTTAATAACTGAAAGGTGTTCAGTCCCTGAGGCAGTGAAGCAATGTAAAACCATGATGCTCCTTCCATCATGCTTCCTTTGATCATATTTACCAAAGGTGCCAGTAATTCTGACCATGACTGTAGATCATTTTGCTCAAATGGTCATCGCTAGACCAATTGGTAAACTTATGTCTTTGTAATGCTTTGAAAAAAACTAAATTCTTCTGAAACTTTGTTATCAGGGTCTAAGGATGATGCACGCCAAGTTGTGTGCGCATGTTCAGCTTTGGATGAATTAAAGTACAAGTTAGCTAAAGTTTATAGGTAATCATAAAAAGGATTTTGATTCTATCACACACTGCTGCAGAGTTATTAGAACATTTGTTTTAAACAAAGAAATTAATACAGATTCTCAGCTATAATGCATCATGTCTTTAGCACAAACTATAATGCATGTCTGGTTGCTCTCCGGATGTCCTTAACATGTTTTTTAGAGGTTGAATTCAAATAAAATATTGGCATGTTGTCCGTAAAATTTCTATCTACAACAATTTTTGTAAGTCGGAAATATAATGATCAGTTCTATATTTAAAAAGTGGTGGCCCTTAACAGGTTAACTTATATCATCGCAAAGCTTTGACCAATCAAAATTCTATTGATAACCTTTTGTCATGAGGGTCTGGGGATGTTACACGCCATGGTTTGAGGGAATCTGATGAACCGCCTAGGATGAGTTTGAAAAAGTATTTTTTTAAACAATTTCGATTTCTGGATAAACTTTAAAGATTATCAAAAAATAAGATTTACTCTTGAACATGTTTAAAGCAAGGACTCAAAAGAAAAGGCATTTTCATTCTATCACATTGCAGCCTTGCCTTACTAGTTAAAACAAAGTTGCTAATTATAGCACCACCTCGTGGCAGATGTTATCAAAATTCATTACACATTAATTTTCACACAAAGTACAAATATATCCATTAGGTAAAAGTATGAAATTCAGATTTTATGTTATTAGCTGAAAATGTTTTTGCCGGTGGACGTCCATGTTTTTAGAAGTGTTTAAGTCATATATTGTTAGGACGTCCACCAAAGAAGATGCAAACCTATTTTCAACTTCATGGATCATAACGTTGTGAAGTTATAGTGTTTTTTCAGTTATAGCACCCTCTATTGGTGGAATTTTACAAAACTCTCTGTCTGTCTATGTGTCAAGTTTCGTTAAGCTTGGACATTGTGCTCGTTCAGATGAGAACCATTTTTGCGAGCTGTCCAATATCTGCTAATTAAATAACTGCTCTTAACTGAGTTCTTTTGCTGTTATCTTTAGGTTCTTTCAGGATTGTCTCTTGTAATCTTGGAGAGATCTCTGCAGCATTGTGTCTTAACTAAGAATCAAAGTGAATAAGTTACTGTTAAGGAAATTACTTTTTGAGATAGAAATATAGCTTGTTTGCATCGCAGGTATGTTCTCATCACTGAGGCGGCAAGCTTGAAGAAGTGTTATTCTCTGCGTAGCAAAAAAACAACAATAAAACAAAAGAGCCCCCAAAGGCTTTCGGGACGCAGCGTCTGACGGAAATGTCCCTTTCTGTTTGTTTGTCATTTCCTCTAGGCCTTGGACATCGATCCTCTGGTGAGGGACATCATGATGAGTCGAGCCTTCGACATCATCAGCCTTCATTTTGAAGGCTTTGGAACCCACGACTGGGTTTCCTGGTTCACTGTGAAACTGACACCTCTCCTGCCCAGCTTGACTGCAGAGATGCTACAGGCAACAACATCACACGCAGACTGCAACGTATACCACATCATGTACGTAGCGCTCCCCAAATGCTGCACAGCTCTGTAAAGCGGGCCTCGTGGCACTGTCATTGAAAGCGCGAGGGCATTTCTCGAGCTGGTTTATAGCGAGTGGTGGCCAAACCACGTTAAAGAGGCATCACCCTTACCTTCCTTTTGATTTGATCTTTCCAATATAGCGTTGGGGCTCTGAGCAGCGTCTTTGACCAGATTGATTCGCCGAGACAACTCACCCCGGTCCTCGTGGGCTACCTGAAGCAGAGCCACGCAAACGGTAGGTCCAGTGGAGCCCTTTGCTCGGTCTCATGTGCTAGAAGACAGCGCTGCTCTGTGTGTGTCAACATCTGTCTCTCCTAACGAGTCTTTCCTGCGCGCTGTCATTTCAGGGTCGAGCTGTGGGTCCAACACCGCCAGCCTCAGCACTTGGCTTGAGCAAAGCTTTGGCAAGTTCTCCATCTACGTGGATTTCGAAGACCTGCGCATGCTCAACGAGGGCTTTGTCAGCGTGAGTGGCCCGCCGGCTATGCAGCCGTTCCCGTGACTGTTTTTTGTGCAAGCATGTTGTTTCTACAAACGTTGTTGTTGATTTTGTCCCC
Organism: Gila orcuttii; assembly: GCA_026230005.1. NCBI lineage: Eukaryota > Metazoa > Chordata > Actinopteri > Cypriniformes > Leuciscidae > Gila > Gila orcuttii. The sequence goes on along the minus strand of JAPDVR010000002.1, from coordinate 91,888 downwards.
TGCAGTTTGGTGAGCTGGACATTCTGAGCGCTTCTCAGGTCGCTCAACTGACACTGACATCCGGTGCGCTGAACAACGCAGGCCTGATCACCTTGGTCTTTGACCGCCTGGACGGCGACAACGCTTTCCGGGACATTGACGAGTTCTTGACAGTTCTCAGCAGGGCATCGCAGGTATGTTCTCATCACTGAGGCAGCAAGCTTGAAGAAGTGTTATTCTCTGCGTGGCAAAAAAAAAATAACAACAATAAAACAAAAGAGACCCCAAAGGCTTTCGGGACGCAGCGTCTGACGGAAATGTACCTTTCTGTTTGTTTGTCATTTCCTCTAGGCCTTGGACATCGATCCTCTGGTGAGGGACATCATGATGAGTCGAGCCTTCGACATCATCAGCCTTCATTTTGAAGGCTTTGGAACCCACGACTGGGTTTCCTGGTTCACTGTGAAACTGACACCTCTCCTGCCCAGCTTGACTGCAGATATGCTAAAGGCAACAACATCACACGCAGACTGCAACGCATACCACGTCATGTACGTAGCGCTCCCCAAATGCAGCACAGCTCTGTAAAGCGGGCCTCGTGGCACTGTCATTGAAAGCGCGAGGGCATTTCTCGAGCTGGTTTATAGCGAGTGGTGGCCAAACCACGTTAAAGAGGCATCACCCTTACCTTCCTTTTGATTTGATCTTTCCAATATAGCGTTGGGGCTCTGAGCAGCGTGTTTGACCAGATTGATTCGCCGAGACAACTCACCCCGGTCCTGGTGGGCTACTTGAAGCAGAGCCACGCAAACGGTAGGTCCAGTGGAGCCCTTTGCTCGGTCTCGTGTGCTAGAAGAACGCGCTGCTCTGTATCTGTCAATATCTGTCTCTCCTAACGAGTCTTTCCTGCACGCTGTCATTTCAGGGTCGAGCTGTGGGTCCAACACCGCCAGCCTCAGCACTTGGCTTGAGCAAAGCTTTGGCAAGTTCTCCATCTACGTGGATTTCGAAGACCTGCGCGTGCTCAACGAGGGCTTTGTCAGCGTGAGTGGCCCGCCGGCTATGCAGCCGTTCCCGTGACTGTTTTTTGCGCAAGCATGTTGTTTCTACAAACGTTGTTGTTGATTTTGTCCCCTGCAGTTTGATGAGCTGGACATTCTGAGCGCTTCTCAGGTCGCTCAACTAACACTGACATCCGGCGCGCTGAACAACGCAGGCCTGATCACCTTGGTCTTTGACCGCCTGGGCGGCGACAACGCTTTCCGGGACATTGACGAGTTCTTGACAGTTCTCAGCAGGGCATCGCAGGTATGTTCTCAGTACTGATGCGGCAAGCTTGAAGAAGTGTTATTCTCTGCGTGGCAAAAAAAAAATAACAACAATAAAACAAAAGAGACCCCAAAGGCTTTCGGGACGCAGCGTCTGACGGAAATGTCCCTTTCTGTTTGTTTGTCATTTCCTCTAGGCCTTGGACATCGATCCTCTGGTGAGGGACATCATGATGAGTCGAGCCTTCGACATCATCAGCCTTCATTTTGAAGGCTTTGGAACCCACGACTGGGTTTCCTGGTTCACTGTGAAACTGACACCTCTCCTGCCCAGCTTGACTGCAGAGATGCTACAGGCAACAACATCACACGCAGACTGCAACGCATACCACGTCATGTACGTAGCGCTCCGCAAATGCTGCACAGCTCTGTAAAGCGGGCCTCGTGGCACTGTCATTGAAAGCGCGAGGGCATTTCTCGAGCTGGTTTATAGGGAGTGGTGGCCAAACCACGTTAAAGAGGCATCACCCTTACCTTCCTTTTGATTTGATCTTTCCAATATAGCGTTGGGGCTCTGAGCAGCGTCTTTGACCAGATTGATTCGCCGAGACAACTCACCCCGGTCCTGGTAGGCTACGTGAAGCAGAGCCACGCAAACGGTAGGTCCAGTGGAGCCCTTTGTTCGGTCTCGTGTGCTAGAAGACAGCGCTGCTCTGTGTCTGTCAACATCTGTCTCTCCTAACGAGTCTTTCCTGCACGCTGTCATTTCAGGGTCGAGCTGTGGGTCCAACACCGCCAGCCTCAGCACTTGGCTTGAGCAAAGCTTTGGCAAGTTCTCCATCTACGTGGATTTCGAAGACCTGCGCGTGCTCAACGAGGGCTTTGTCAGCGTGAGTGGCCCGCCGGCTATGCAGCCGTTCCCGTGACTGTTTTTTGCGCAAGCATGTTGTTTCTACAAACGTTGTTGTTGATTTTGTCCCCTGCAGTTTGATGAGCTGGACATTCTGAGCGCTTCTCAGGTCGCTCAACTGACACTGACATCCGGCGCGCTGAACAACGCAGGCCTGATCACCTTGGTCTTTGACCGCCTGGACGGCGACAACGCTTTCCGGGACATTGACGAGTTCTTGACAGTTCTCAGCAGGGCATCGCAGGTATGTTCTCATCACTGAGGCAGCAAGCTTGAAGAAGTGTTATTCTCTGCGTGGCAAAAAAAAAATAACAACAATAAAACAAAAGAGCCCCCAAAGGCTTTCGGGACGCAGCGTCTGACGGAAATGTCCCTTTCTGTTTTTTTTCATTTCCTCTAGGCCTTGGACATCGATCCTCTGGTGAGGGACATCATGATGAGTCGAGCCTTCGACATCATCAGCCTTCATTTTGAAGGCTTTGGAACCCACGACTGGGTTTCCTGGTTCACTGTGAAACTGACACCTCTCCTGCCCAGCTTGACTGCAGAGATGCTACAGGCAACAACATCACACGCAGACTGCAACGCATACCACGTCATGTACGTAGCGCTCCCCAAATGCTGCACAGCTCTGTAAAGCGGGCCTCGTGGCACTGTCATTGAAAGGGCGAGGGCATTTCTCAAGCTGGTTTATAGCAGGTGGTGGCCAAACCACGTTAAAGAGGCATCACCCTTACCTTCCTTTTGATTTGATCTTTCCAATATAGCGTTGGGGCTCTGAGCAGCGTCTTTGACCAGATTGATTCGCCGAGACAACTCACCCCGGTCCTGGTGGGCTACCTGAAGCAGAGCCACGCAAACGGTAGGTCCAGTGGAGCACTATGCTCGGTCTCGTGTGCTAGAAGACAGCGCTGCTCTGTGTCTGTCAACATCTGTCTCTCCTAACGAGTCTTTCCTGCGCGCTGTCATTTCAGGGTCGAGCTGTGGGTCCAACACCGCCAGCCTCAGCACTTGGCTTGAGCAAAGCTTTGGCAAGTTCTCCATCTACGTGGATTTCGAAGACCTGCGCGTGCTCAACGAGGGCTTTGTCAGCGTGAGTGGCCCGCCGGCTATGCAGCCGTTCCCGTGACAGTTTTTTGCGCAAGCATGTTGTTTCTACAAACGTTGTTGTTGATTTTGTCCCCTGCAGTTTGGTGAGCTGGACATTCTGAGCGCTTCTCAGGTCGCTCAACTGACACTGACATCCGGCGCGCTGAACAACGCAGGCCTGATCACCTTGGTCTTTGACCGCCTGGACGGCGACAACGCTTTCCGGGACATTGACGAGTTCTTGACAGTTCTCAGCAGGGCATCGCAGGTGTGTTTTCATAACTGAGGCAGCAAGCTTGAAGAAGTGTTATTCTCTGCGTGGCAAAAAAAAAATAACAACAATAAAACAAAAGAGCCCCCAAAGTCTTTCGGGACGCAGCGTCTGACGGAAATGTCCCTTTCTGTTTGTTTGTCATTTCCTCTAGGCCTTGGACATCGATCCTCTGGTGAGGGACATCATGATGAGTCGAGCCTTCGACATCATCAGCCTTCATTTTGAAGGCTTTGGAACCCACGACTGGGTTTCCTGGTTCACTGTGAAACTGACACCTCTCCTGCCCAGCTTGACTGCAGAGATGCTACAGGCAACAACATCACACGCAGACTGCAACGCATACCACGTCATGTACGTAGCGCTCCCCAAATGCTGCACAGCTCTGTAAAGCAGGCCTCGTGGCACTGTCATTGAAAGCGCGAGGGCATTTCTTGAGCTGGTTTATAGCGAGTGGTGGCCAAACCACGTTAAAGAGATATCACCCTTACCTTCCTTTTGATTTGATCTTTCCAATATAGCGTTGGGGCTCTGAGCAGCGTCTTTGACCAGATTGATTCGCCGAGACAACTCACCCCGGTCCTGGTGGGCTACCTGAAGCAGAGCCACGCAAACGGTAGGTCCAGTGGAGCCCTTTGCTCGGTCTCGTGTGCTAGAAGACAGCGCTGCTCTGTGTGTGTCAACATCTGTCTCTACTAACGAGTCTTTCCTGCGCGCTGTCATTTCAGGGTCGAGCTGTGGGTCCAACACCGCCAGCCTCAGCACTTGGCTTGAGCAAAGCTTTGGCAAGTTCTCCATCTATGTGGATTTCGAAGACCTGCGCGTGCTCAACGAGGGCTTTGTCAGCGTGAGTGGCCCGCCGGCAATGCAGCCGTTCCCGTGACTGTTTTTTGCTTAAGCATGTTGTTTCTACAAACGTTGTTGTTGATTTTGTCCCCTGCAGTTTGATGAGCTGGACATTCTGAGCGCTTCTCAGGTCGCTCAACTGACACTGACATCCGGCGTGCTGAACAACGCAGGACTGATCAACTTGGTCTTTGACCGCCTGGACGGCGACAACGCTTTCCGGGACATTGACGAGTTCTTGACAGTTCTCAGCAGGGCATCGCAGGTATGTTCTCAGCACTGATGCGGGAAGCTTGAAGAAGTGTTATTCTCTGCGTGGCAAAAAAAAAATAACAACAATAAAACAAAAGAGACCCCAAAGGCTTTCGGGACGCAGCGTCTGACGGAAATGTCCCTTTCTGTTTGTTTGTCATTTCCTCTAGGCCTTGGACATCGATCCTCTGGTGAGGGACATCATGATGAGTCGAGCCTTCGACATCATCAGCCTTCATTTTGAAGGCTTTGGAACCCACGAGTGGGTTTCCTGGTTCACTGTGAAACTGACACCTCTCCTGCCCAGCTTGACTGCAGAGATGCTACAGGCAACAACATCACACGCAGACTGCAACGCATACCACGTCATGTAAGTAGCGCTCCGCAAATGCTGCACAGCTCTGTAAAGCGGGCCTCGTGGCACTGTCATTGAAAGCGCGAGGGCATTTCTCGAGCTGGTTTATAGGGAGTGGTGGCCAAACCACGTTAAAGAGGCATCACCCTTACCTTCCTTTTGATTTGATCTTTCCAATATAGCGTTGGGGCTCTGAGCAGCGTCTTTGACCAGATTGATTCGCCGAGACAACTCACCCCGGTCCTGGTAGGCTACGTGAAGCAGAGCCACGCAAACGGTAGGTCCAGTGGAGCCCTTTGTTCGGTCTCGTGTGCTAGAAGACAGCGCTGCTCTGTGTCTGTCAACATCTGTCTCTCCTAACGAGTCTTTCCTGCACGCTGTCATTTCAGGGTCGAGCTGTGGGTCCAACACCGCCAGCCTCAGCACTTGGCTTGAGCAAAGCTTTGGCAAGTTCTCCATCTACGTGGATTTCGAAGACCTGCGCGTGCTCAACGAGGGCTTTGTCAGCGTGAGTGGCCCGCCGGCTATGCAGCCGTTCCCGTGACTGTTTTTTGCGCAAGCATGTTGTTTCTACAAACGTTGTTGTTGATTTTGTCCCCTGCAGTTTGATGAGCTGGACATTCTGAGCGCTTCTCAGGTCGCTCAACTGACACTGACATCCGGCGCGCTGAACAACGCAGGCCTGATCACCTTGGTCTTTGACCGCCTGGACGGCGACAACGCTTTCCGGGACATTGACGAGTTCTTGACAGTTCTCAGCAGGGCATCGCAGGTATGTTCTCATCACTGAGGCAGCAAGCTTGAAGAAGTGTTATTCTCTGCGTGGCAAAAAAAAAATAACAACAATAAAACAAAAGAGCCCCCAAAGGCTTTCGGGACGCAGCGTCTGACGGAAATGTCCCTTTCTGTTTTTTTTCATTTCCTCTAGGCCTTGGACATCGATCCTCTGGTGAGGGACATCATGATGAGTCGAGCCTTCGACATCATCAGCCTTCATTTTGAAGGCTTTGGAACCCACGACTGGGTTTCCTGGTTCACTGTGAAACTGACACCTCTCCTGCCCAGCTTGACTGCAGAGATGCTACAGGCAACAACATCACACGCAGACTGCAACGCATACCACGTCATGTACGTAGCGCTCCCCAAATGCTGCACAGCTCTGTAAAGCGGGCCTCGTGGCACTGTCATTGAAAGGGCGAGGGCATTTCTCAAGCTGGTTTATAGCAGGTGGTGGCCAAACCACGTTAAAGAGGCATCACCCTTACCTTCCTTTTGATTTGATCTTTCCAATATAGCGTTGGGGCTCTGAGCAGCGTCTTTGACCAGATTGATTCGCCGAGACAACTCACCCCGGTCCTGGTGGGCTACCTGAAGCAGAGCCACGCAAACGGTAGGTCCAGTGGAGCACTTTGCTCGGTCTCGTGTGCTAGAAGACAGCGCTGCTCTGTGTCTGTCAACATCTGTCTCTCCTAACGAGTCTTTCCTGCGCGCTGTCATTTCAGGGTCGAGCTGTGGGTCCAACACCGCCAGCCTCAGCACTTGGCTTGAGCAAAGCTTTGGCAAGTTCTCCATCTACGTGGATTTCGAAGACCTGCGCGTGCTCAACGAGGGCTTTGTCAGCGTGAGTGGCCCGCCGGCTATGCAGCCGTTCCCGTGACAGTTTTTTGCGCAAGCATGTTGTTTCTACAAACGTTGTTGTTGATTTTGTCCCCTGCAGTTTGGTGAGCTGGACATTCTGAGCGCTTCTCAGGTCGCTCAACAGACACTGACATCCGGCGCGCTGAACAACGCAGGCCTGATCACCTTGGTCTTTGACCGCCTGGACGGCGACAACGCTTTCCGGGACATTGACGAGTTCTTGACAGTTCTCAGCAGGGCATCGCAGGTATGTTTTCATAACTGAGGCAGCAAGCTTGAAGAAGTGTTATTCTCTGCGTGGCAAAAAAAAAATAACAACAATAAAACAAAAGAGACCCCAAAGGCTTTCGGGACGCAGCGTCTGACGGAAATGTCCCTTTCTGTTTGTTTGTCATTTCCTCTAGTTCTTGGACATCGATCCTCTGGTGAGGGACATCATGATGAGTCGAGCCTTCGACATCATCAGCCTTCATTTTGAAGGCTTTGGAACCCACGAGTGGGTTTCCTGGTTCACTGTGAAACTGACACCTCTCCTGTCCAGCTTGACTGCAGAGATGCTACAGGCAACAACATCACACTTAGACTGCAACGTATACCACGTCATGTACGTAGCGCTCCCCAAATGCTGCACAGCTCTGTAAAGCGGGCCTCGTGGCACTGTCATTGAAAGCGCAAGGGCATTTCTCGAGCTGGTTTATAGCGAGTGGTGGCCAAACCACGTTAAAGAGGCATCACCCTTACCTTCCTTTTGATTTGATCTTTCCAATATAGCGTTGGGGCTCTGAGCAGCGTCTTTGACCAGATTGATTCGCCGAGACAACTCACCCCGGTCCTGGTGGGCTACCTGAAGCAGAGCCACGCAAACGGTAGGTCCAGTGGAGCCCTTTGCTCGGTCTCGTGTGCTAAAAGACAGCGCTGCTCTGTGTCTGTCAACATCTGTCTCTCCTAAAGAGTCTTTCCTGCGCGCTGTCATTTCAGGGTCGAGCTGTGGGTCCAACACCGCCAGCCTCAGCACTTGGCTTGAGCAAAGCTTTGGCAAGTTCTCCATCTACGTGGATTTCGAAGACCTGCGCGTGCTCAACGAGGGTTTTGTCAGCGTGAGTGGCCCGCCGGCTATGCAGCCGTTCCCGTGACTGTTTTTTGCTTAAGCATGTTGTTTCTACAAACGTTGTTGTTGATTTTGTCCCCTGCAGTTTGATGAGCTGGACATTCTGAGCGCTTCTCAGGTCGCTCAACTGACACTGACATCCGGTGCGCTGAACAACGCAGGCCTGATCACCTTGGTCTTTGACCGCCTGGACGGCGACAACCCTTTCCGGGACATTGACGAGTTCTTGACAGTTCTCAGCAGGGCATCGCAGGTATGTTCTCATCACTGAGGCAGCAAGCTTGAAGAAGTGTTATTCTCTGCGTGGCAAAAAAAAAATAACAACAATAAAACAAAAGAGCCCCCAAAGGCTTTCGGGACGCAGCGTCTGACGGAAATGTCCCTTTCTGTTTGTTTGTCATTTCCTCTAGGCCTTGGACATCGATCCTCTGGTGAGGGACATCATGATGAGTCGAGCCTTCGACATCATCAGCCTTCATTTTGAAGGCTTTGGAACCCACGAGTGGGTTTCCTGGTTCACTGTGAAACTGACACCTCTCCTGCCCAGCTTGACTGCAGAGATGCTACAGGCAACAACATCACACGCAGACTGCAACGCATACCACGTCATGTACGTAGCGCTCCGCAAATGCTGCACAGCTCTGTAAAGCAGGCCTCGTGGCACTGTCATTGAAAGCGCGAGGGCATTTCTCGAGCTGGTTTATAGGGAGTGGTGGCCAAACCACGTTAAAGAGGCATCACCCTTACCTTCCTTTTGATTTGATCTTTCCAATATAGCGTTGGGGCTCTGAGCAGCGTCTTTGACCAGATTGATTCGCCGAGACAACTCACCCCGGTCCTGGTGGGCTACCTGAAGCAGAGCCACGCAAACGGTAGGTCCAGTGGAGCCCTTTGTTCGGTCTCGTGTGCTAGAAGACAGCGCTGCTCTGTGTCTGTCAACATCTGTCTCTCCTAACGAGTCTTTCCTGCACGCTGTCATTTCAGGGTCGAGCTGTGGGTCCAACACCGCCAGCCTCAGCACTTGGCTTGAGCAAAGCTTTGGCAAGTTCTCCATCTACGTGGATTTCGAAGACCTGCGCGTGCTCAACGAGGGCTTTGTCAGCGTGAGTGGCCCGCCGGCTATGCAGCCGTTCCCGTGACTGTTTTTTGCGCAAGCATGTTGTTTCTACAAACGTTGTTGTTGATTTTGTCCCCTGCAGTTTGATGAGCTGGACATTCTGAGCGCTTCTCAGGTCGCTCAACTGACACTGACATCCGGCGCGCTGAACAACGCAGGCCTGATCACCTTGGTCTTTGACCGCCTGGACGGCGACAACGCTTTCCGGGACATTGACGAGTTCTTGACAGTTCTCAGCAGGGCATCGCAGGTATGTTCTCATCACTGAGGCAGCAAGCTTGAAGAAGTGTTATTCTCTGCGTGGCAAAAAAAAAATAACAACAATAAAACAAAAGAGCCACCAAAGGCTTTCGGGACGCAGCGTCTGACGGAAATGTCCCTTTTTGTTTGTTTGTCATTTCCTCTAGGCCTTGGACATCGATCCTCTGGTGAGGGACATCATGATGAGTCGAGCCTTCGACATCATCAGCCTTCATTTTGAAGGCTTTGGAACCCACGACTGGGTTTCCTGGTTCACTGTGAAACTGACACCTCTCCTGCCCAGCTTGACTGCAGAGATGCTACAGGCAACAACATCACACGCAGACTGCAACGCATACCACGTCATGTACGTAGCGCTCCCCAAATGCTGCACAGCTCTGTAAAGCGGGCCTCGTGGCACTGTCATTGAAAGGGCGAGGGCATTTCTCAAGCTGGTTTATAGCAGGTGGTGGCCAAACCACGTTAAAGAGGCATCACCCTTACCTTCCTTTTGATTTGATCTTTCCAATATAGCGTTGGGGCTCTGAGCAGCGTCTTTGACCAGATTGATTCGCCGAGACAACTCACCCCGGTCCTGGTGGGCTACCTGAAGCAGAGCCACGCAAACGGTAGGTCCAGTGGAGCACTTTGCTCGGTCTCGTGTGCTAGAAGACAGCGCTGCTCTGTGTCTGTCAACATCTGTCTCTCCTAACGAGTCTTTCCTGCGCGCTGTCATTTCAGGGTCGAGCTGTGGGTCCAACACCGCCAGCCTCAGCACTTGGCTTGAGCAAAGCTTTGGCAAGTTCTCCATCTACGTGGATTTCGAAGACCTGCGCGTGCTCAACGAGGGCTTTGTCAGCGTGAGTGGCCCGCCGGCTATGCAGCCGTTCCCGTGACAGTTTTTTGCGCAAGCATGTTGTTTCTACAAACGTTGTTGTTGATTTTGTCCCCTGCAGTTTGGTGAGCTGGACATTCTGAGCGCTTCTCAGGTCGCTCAACAGACACTGACATCCGGCGCGCTGAACAACGCAGGCCTGATCACCTTGGTCTTTGACCGCCTGGACGGCGACAACGCTTTCCGGGACATTGACGAGTTCTTGACAGTTCTCAGCAGGGCATCGCAGGTATGTTTTCATAACTGAGGCAGCAAGCTTGAAGAAGTGTTATTCTCTGCGTGGCAAAAAAAAAATAACAACAATAAAACAAAAGAGACCCCAAAGGCTTTCGGGACGCAGCGTCTGACGGAAATGTCCCTTTCTGTTTGTTTGTCATTTCCTCTAGTTCTTGGACATCGATCCTCTGGTGAGGGACATCATGATGAGTCGAGCCTTCGACATCATCAGCCTTCATTTTGAAGGCTTTGGAACCCACGAGTGGGTTTCCTGGTTCACTGTGAAACTGACACCTCTCCTGTCCAGCTTGACTGCAGAGATGCTACAGGCAACAACATCACACTTAGACTGCAACGTATACCACGTCATGTACGTAGCGCTCCCCAAATGCTGCACAGCTCTGTAAAGCGGGCCTCGTGGCACTGTCATTGAAAGCGCAAGGGCATTTCTCGAGCTGGTTTATAGCGAGTGGTGGCCAAACCACGTTAAAGAGGCATCACCCTTACCTTCCTTTTGATTTGATCTTTCCAATATAGCGTTGGGGCTCTGAGCAGCGTCTTTGACCAGATTGATTCGCCGAGACAACTCACCCCGGTCCTGGTGGGCTACCTGAAGCAGAGCCACGCAAACGGTAGGTCCAGTGGAGCCCTTTGCTCGGTCTCGTGTGCTAAAAGACAGCGCTGCTCTGTGTCTGTCAACATCTGTCTCTCCTAAAGAGTCTTTCCTGCGCGCTGTCATTTCAGGGTCGAGCTGTGGGTCCAACACCGCCAGCCTCAGCACTTGGCTTGAGCAAAGCTTTGGCAAGTTCTCCATCTACGTGGATTTCGAAGACCTGCGCGTGCTCAACGAGGGTTTTGTCAGCGTGAGTGGCCCGCCGGCTATGCAGCCGTTCCCGTGACTGTTTTTTGCTTAAGCATGTTGTTTCTACAAACGTTGTTGTTGATTTTGTCCCCTGCAGTTTGATGAGCTGGACATTCTGAGCGCTTCTCAGGTCGCTCAACTGACACTGACATCCGGTGCGCTGAACAACGCAGGCCTGATCACCTTGGTCTTTGACCGCCTGGACGGCGACAACCCTTTCCGGGACATTGACGAGTTCTTGACAGTTCTCAGCAGGGCATCGCAGGTATGTTCTCATCACTGAGGCAGCAAGCTTGAAGAAGTGTTATTCTCTGCGTGGCAAAAAAAAAATAACAACAATAAAACAAAAGAGCCCCCAAAGGCTTTCGGGACGCAGCGTCTGACGGAAATGTCCCTTTCTGTTTGTTTGTCATTTCCTCTAGGCCTTGGACATCGATCCTCTGGTGAGGGACATCATGATGAGTCGAGCCTTCGACATCATCAGCCTTCATTTTGAAGGCTTTGGAACCCACGAGTGGGTTTCCTGGTTCACTGTGAAACTGACACCTCTCCTGCCCAGCTTGACTGCAGAGATGCTACAGGCAACAACATCACACGCAGACTGCAACGCATACCACGTCATGTACGTAGCGCTCCGCAAATGCTGCACAGCTCTGTAAAGCAGGCCTCGTGGCACTGTCATTGAAAGCGCGAGGGCATTTCTCGAGCTGGTTTATAGGGAGTGGTGGCCAAACCACGTTAAAGAGGCATCACCCTTACCTTCCTTTTGATTTGATCTTTCCAATATAGCGTTGGGGCTCTGAGCAGCGTCTTTGACCAGATTGATTCGCCGAGACAACTCACCCCGGTCCTGGTGGGCTACCTGAAGCAGAGCCACGCAAACGGTAGGTCCAGTGGAGCCCTTTGTTCGGTCTCGTGTGCTAGAAGACAGCGCTGCTCTGTGTCTGTCAACATCTGTCTCTCCTAACGAGTCTTTCCTGCACGCTGTCATTTCAGGGTCGAGCTGTGGGTCCAACACCGCCAGCCTCAGCACTTGGCTTGAGCAAAGCTTTGGCAAGTTCTCCATCTACGTGGATTTCGAAGACCTGCGCGTGCTCAACGAGGGCTTTGTCAGCGTGAGTGGCCCGCCGGCTATGCAGCCGTTCCCGTGACTGTTTTTTGCGCAAGCATGTTGTTTCTACAAACGTTGTTGTTGATTTTGTCCCCTGCAGTTTGATGAGCTGGACATTCTGAGCGCTTCTCAGGTCGCTCAACTGACACTGACATCCGGCGCGCTGAACAACGCAGGCCTGATCACCTTGGTCTTTGACCGCCTGGACGGCGACAACGCTTTCCGGGACATTGACGAGTTCTTGACAGTTCTCAGCAGGGCATCGCAGGTATGTTCTCATCACTGAGGCAGCAAGCTTGAAGAAGTGTTATTCTCTGCGTGGCAAAAAAAAAATAACAACAATAAAACAAAAGAGCCCCCAAAGGCTTTCGGGACGCAGCGTCTGACGGAAATGTCCCTTTTTGTTTGTTTGTCATTTCCTCTAGGCCTTGGACATCGATCCTCTGGTGAGGGACATCATGATGAGTCGAGCCTTCGACATCATCAGCCTTCATTTTGAAGGCTTTGGAACCCACGACTGGGTTTCCTGGTTCACTGTGAAACTGACACCTCTCCTGCCCAGCTTGACTGCAGAGATGCTACAGGCAACAACATCACACGCAGACTGCAACGCATACCACGTCATGTACGTAGCGCTCCCCAAATGCTGCACAGCTCTGTAAAGCGGGCCTCGTGGCACTGTCATTGAAAGGGCGAGGGCATTTCTCAAGCTGGTTTATAGCAGGTGGTGGCCAAACCACGTTAAAGAGGCATCACCCTTACCTTCCTTTTGATTTGATCTTTCCAATATAGCGTTGGGGCTCTGAGCAGCGTCTTTGACCAGATTGATTCGCCGAGACAACTCACCCCGGTCCTGGTGGGCTACCTGAAGCAGAGCCACGCAAACGGTAGGTCCAGTGGAGCACTTTGCTCGGTCTCGTGTGCTAGAAGACAGCGCTGCTCTGTGTCTGTCAACATCTGTCTCTCCTAACGAGTCTTTCCTGCGCGCTGTCATTTCAGGGTCGAGCTGTGGGTCCAACACCGCCAGCCTCAGCACTTGGCTTGAGCAAAGCTTTGGCAAGTTCTCCATCTACGTGGATTTCGAAGACCTGCGCGTGCTCAACGAGGGCTTTGTCAGCGTGAGTGGCCCGCCGGCTATGCAGCCGTTCCCGTGACTGTTTTTTGCGCAAGCATGTTGTTTCTACAAACGTTGTTGTTGATTTTGTCCCCTGCAGTTTGGTGAGCTGGACATTCTGAGCGCTTCTCAGGTCGCTCAACTGACACTGACATCCGGCGCGCTGAACAACGCAGGCCTGATCACCTTGGTCTTTGACCGCCTGGACGGCGACAACGCTTTCCGGGACATTGACGAGTTCTTGACAGTTCTCAGCAGGGCATCGCAGGTATGTTTTCATAACTGAGGCAGCAAGCTTGAAGAAGTGTTATTCTCTGCGTGGCAAAAAAAAAATAACAACAATAAAACAAAAGAGCCCCCAAAGGCTTTCGGGACGCAGCGTCTGACGGAAATGTCCCTTTCTGTTTGTTTGTCATTTCCTCTAGGCCTTGGACATCGATCCTCTGGTGAGGGACATCATGATGAGTCGAGCCTTCGACATCATCAGCCTTCATTTTGAAGGCTTTGGAACCCACGACTGGGTTTCCTGGTTCACTGTGAAACTGACACCTCTCCTGCCCAGCTTGACTGCAGAGATGCTACAGGCAACAACATCACACGCAGACTGCAACGCATACCACGTCATGTACGTAGCGCTCCCCAAATGCTGCACAGCTCTGTAAAGCGGGCCTCGTGGCACTGTCATTGAAAGCGCGAGGGCATTTCTTGAGCTGGTTTATAGCGAGTGGTGGCCAAACCACGTTAAAGAGATATCACCCTTACCTTCCTTTTGATTTGATCTTTCCAATATAGCGTTGGGGCTCTGAGCAGCGTCTTTGACCAGATTGATTCGCCGAGACAACTCACCCCGGTCCTGGTGGGCTACCTGAAGCAGAGCCACGCAAACGGTAGGTCCAGTGGAGCCCTTTGCTCGGTCTCGTGTGCTAGAAGACAGCGCTGCTCTGTGTGTGTCAACATCTGTCTCTACTAACGAGTCTTTCCTGCGCGCTGTCATTTCAGGGTCGAGCTGTGGGTCCAACACCGCCAGCCTCAGCACTTGGCTTGAGCAAAGCTTTGGCAAGTTCTCCATCTATGTGGATTTCGAAGACCTGCGCGTGCTCAACGAGGGCTTTGTCAGCGTGAGTGGCCCGCCGGCTATGCAGCCGTTCCCGTGACTGTTTTTTGCTTAAGCATGTTGTTTCTACAAACGTTGTTGTTGATTTTGTCCCCTGCAGTTTGATGAGCTGGACATTCTGAGCGCTTCTCAGGTCGCTCAACTGACACTGACATCCGGCGCGCTGAACAACGCAGGCCTGATCAACTTGGTCTTTGACCGCCTGGACGGCGACAACGCTTTCCGGGACATTGACGAGTTCTTGGCAGTTCTCAGCAGGGCATCGCAGGTATGTTCTCAGCACTGATGCGGCAAGCTTGAAGAAGTGTTATTCTCTGCGTGGCGAAAAAAAAATAACAACAATAAAACAAAAGAGACCCCAAAGGCTTTCGGGACGCAGCGTCTGACGGAAATGTCCCTTTCTTTTTTTTTGTCATTTCCTCTAGGCCTTGGACATCGATCCTCTGGTGAGGGACATCATGATGAGTCGAGCCTTCGACATCATCAGCCTTCATTTTGAAGGCTTTGGAACCCACGACTGGGTGTCCTGGTTCACTATGAAACTGACACCTCTCCTGCCCAGCTTGACTGCAGAGATGCTACAGGCAACAACATCACACGCAGACTGCAACGCATACCACGTCATGTACGTAGCGCTCCCCAAATGCTGCACAGCTCTGTAAAGCGGGCCTCGTGGCACTGTCATTGAAAGCGCGAGGGCATTTCTTGAGCTGGTTTATAGCGAGTGGTGGCCAAACCACGTTAAAGAGATATCACCCTTACCTTCCTTTTGATTTGATCTTTCCAATATAGCGTTGGGGCTCTGAGCAGCGTCTTTGACCAGATTGATTCGCCGAGACAACTCACCCCGGTCCTGGTGGGCTACCTGAAGCAGAGCCACGCAAACGGTAGGTCCAGTGGAGCCCTTTGCTCGGTCTCGTGTGCTAGAAGACAGCGCTGCTCTGTGTGTGTCAACATCTGTCTCTACTAACGAGTCTTTCCTGCGCGCTGTCATTTCAGGGTCGAGCTGTGGGTCCAACACCGCCAGCCTCAGCACTTGGCTTGAGCAAAGCTTTGGCAAGTTCTCCATCTACGTGGATTTCGAAGACCTGCGCGTGCTCAACAAGGGTTTTGTCAGCGTGAGTGGCCCACCGGCTATGCAGCCGTTCCCGTGACTGTTTTTTGCTTAAGCATGTTGTTTCTACAAACGTTGTTGTTGATTTTGTCCCCTGCAGTTTGATGAGCTGGACATTCTGAGCGCTTCTCAGGTCGCTCAACTGACACTGACATCCGGCGCGCTGAACAACGCAGGCCTGATCACCTTGGTCTTTGACCGCCTGGACGGCGACAACGCTTTCCGGGACATTGACGAGTTCTTGACAGTTCTCAGCAGGGCATCGCAGGTATGTTCTCATCACTGAGGCAGCAAGCTTGAAGAAGTGTTATTCTCTGCGTGGCAAAAAAAAAATAACAACAATAAAACAAAAGAGCCCCCAAAGGCTTTCGGGACGCAGCGTCTGACGGAAATGTCCCTTTCTGTTTGTTTGTCATTTCCTCTAGGCCTTGGACATCGATCCTCTGGTGAGGGACATCATGATGAGTCGAGCCTTCGACATCATCAGCCTTCATTTTGAAGGCTTTGGAACCCACGACTGGGTTTCCTGGTTCACTGTGAAACTGACACCTCTCCTGCCCAGCTTGACTGCAGAGATGCTACAGGCAACAACATCACACGTAGACTGCAACGTATACCACGTCATGTACGTAGCGCTCCCCAAATGCTGCACAGCTCTGTAAAGCGGGCCTCGTGGCACTGTCATTGAAAGCGCGAGGGCATTTCTCGAGCTGGTTTATAGCGAGTGGTGGCCAAACCACGTTAAAGAGGCATCACCCTTACCTTCCTTTTGATTTGATCTTTCCAATATAGCGTTGGGGCTCTGGGCAGCGTCTTTGACCAGATTGATTCGCCGAGACAACTCACCCCGGTCCTGGTGGGCTACCTGAAGCAGAGCCACGCAAACGGTAGGTCCAGTGGAGCCCTTTGCTCGGTCTCGTGTGCTAGAAGACAGCGCTGCTCTGTGTGTGTCAACATCTGTCTCTACTAACGAGTCTTTCCTGCGCGCTGTCATTTCAGGGTCGAGCTGTGGGTCCAACACCGCCAGCCTCAGCACTTGGCTTGAGCAAAGCTTTGGCAAGTTCTCCATCTATGTGGATTTCGAAGACCTGCGCGTGCTCAACGAGGGCTTTGTCAGCGTGAGTGGCCCGCCGGCTATGCAGCCGTTCCCGTGACTGTTTTTTGCTTAAGCATGTTGTTTCTACAAACGTTGTTGTTGATTTTGTCCCCTGCAGTTTGATGAGCTGGACATTCTGAGCGCTTCTCAGGTCGCTCAACTGACACTGACATCCGGCGCGCTGAACAACGCAGGCCTGATCAACTTGGTCTTTGACCGCCTGGACGGCGACAACGCTTTCCGGGACATTGACGAGTTCTTGGCAGTTCTCAGCAGGGCATCGCAGGTATGTTCTCAGCACTGATGCGGCAAGCTTGAAGAAGTGTTATTCTCTGCGTGGCGAAAAAAAAATAACAACAATAAAACAAAAGAGACCCCAAAGGCTTTCGGGACGCAGCGTCTGACGGAAATGTCCCTTTCTTTTTTTTTGTCATTTCCTCTAGGCCTTGGACATCGATCCTCTGGTGATGGACATCATGATGAGTCGAGCCTTCGACATCATCAGCCTTCATTTTGAAGGCTTTGGAACCCACGACTGGGTGTCCTGGTTCACTGTGAAACTGACACCTCTCCTGCCCAGCTTGACTGCAGAGATGCTACAGGCAACAACATCACACGCAGACTGCAACGCATACCACGTCATGTACGTAGCGCTCCCCAAATGCTGCACAGCTCTGTAAAGCGGGCCTCGTGGCACTGTCATTGAAAGCGCGAGGGCATTTCTCGAGGTGGTTTATAGCGAGTGGTGGCCAAACCACGTTAAAGAGGCATCACCCTTACCTTCCTTTTGATTTGATCTTTCCAATATAGCGTTGGGGCTCTGAGCAGCGTCTTTGACCAGATTGATTCGCCGAGACAACTCACCCCGGTCCTGGTGGGCTACCTGAAGCAGAGCCACGCAAACGGTAGGTCCAGTGGAGCCCTTTGCTCGGTCTCGTGTGCTAAAAGACAGCGCTGCTCTGTGTCTGTCAACATCTGTCTCTCCTAACGAGTCTTTCCTGCGCGCTGTCATTTCAGGGTCGAGCTGTGGGTCCAACACCGCCAGCCTCAGCACTTGGCTTGAGCAAAGCTTTGGCAAGTTCTCCATCTACGTTGATTTCGAAGACCTGCGCGTGCTCAACGAGGGTTTTGTCAGCGTGAGTGGCCCGCCGGCTATGCAGCCGTTCCCGTGACTGTTTTTTGCTTAAGCATGTTGTTTCTACAAACGTTGTTGTTGATTTTGTCCCCTGCAGTTTGATGAGCTGGACATTCTGAGCGCTTCTCAGGTCGCTCAACTGACACTGACATCCGGCGCGCTGAACAACGCAGGCCTGATCACCTTGGTCTTTGACCGCCTGGACGGCGACAACGCTTTCCGGGACATTGACGAGTTCTTGACAGTTCTCAGCAGGGCATCGCAGGTATGTTCTCATCACTGAGGCAGCAAGCTTGAAAAAGTGTTATTCTCTGCGTGGCAAAAAAAAAATAACAACAATAAAACAAAAGAGCCCCCAAAGGCTTTCGGGACGCAGCGTCTGACGGAAATGTCCCTTTCTTTTTTTTTGTCATTTCCTCTAGGCCTTGGACATCGATCCTCTGGTGAGGGACATCATGATGAGTCGAGCCTTCGACATCATCAGCCTTCATTTTGAAGGCTTTGGAACCCACGACTGGGTGTCCTGGTTCACTGTGAAACTGACACCTCTCCTGCCCAGCTTGACTGCAGAGATGCTACAGGCAACAACATCACACGCAGACTGCAACGCATACCACGTCATGTACGTAGCGCTCCCAAATGCTGCACAGCTCTGTAAAGCGGGCCTCGTGGCACTGTCATTGAAAGCGCGAGGGCATTTCTCGAGCTGGTTTATAGCGAGTGGTGGCCAAACCACGTTAAAGAGGCATCACACTTACCTTCCTTTTGATTTGATCTTTCCAATATAGCGTTGGGGCTCTGAGCAGCGTCTTTGACCAGATTGATTCGCCGAGACAACTCACCCCGGTCCTGGTGGGCTACCTGAAGCAGAGCCACGCAAACGGTAGGTCCAGTGGAGCCTTTGCTCGGTCTCGTGTGCTAGAAGACAGCGCTGCTCTGTGTCTGTCAACATCTGTCTCTCCTAACGAGTCTTTCCTGCGCGCTGTCATTTCAGGGTCGAGCTGTGGGTCCAACACCGCCAGCCTCAGCACTTGGCTTGAGCAAAGCTTTGGCAAGTTCTCCATCTACGTGGATTTCGAAGACCTGCGCGTGCTCAACGAGGGCTTTGTCAGCGTGAGTGGCCCGCCGGCTATGCAGCCGTTCCCGTGACAGTTTTTTGCGCAAGCATGTTGTTTCTACAAACGTTGTTGTTGATTTTGTCCCCTGCAGTTTGGTGAGCTGGACATTCTGAGCGCTTCTCAGGTCGCTCAACTGACACTGACATCCGGCGCGCTGAACAACGCAGGCCTGATCACCTTGGTCTTTGACCGCCTGGACGGCGACAACGCTTTCCGGGACATTGACGAGTTCTTGACAGTTCTCAGCAGGGCATCGCAGGTATGTTTTCATAACTGAGGCAGCAAGCTTGAAGAAGTGTTATTCTCTGCGTGGCAAAAAAAAAATAACAACAATAAAACAAAAGAGCCCCCAAAGGCTTTCGGGACGCAGCGTCTGACGGAAATGTCCCTTTCTGTTTGTTTGTCATTTCCTCTAGGCCTTGGACATCGATCCTCTGGTGAGGGACATCATGATGAGTCGAGCCTTCGACATCATCAGCCTTCATTTTGAAGGCTTTGGAACCCACGACTGGGTTTCCTGGTTCACTGTGAAACTGACACCTCTCCTGCCCAGCTTGACTGCAGAGATGCTACAGGCAACAACATCACACGCAGACTGCAACGCATACCACGTCATGTACGTAGCGCTCCCCAAATGCTGCACAGCTCTGTAAAGCAGGCCTCGTGGCACTGTCATTGAAAGCGCGAGGGCATTTCTTGAGCTGGTTTATAGCGAGTGGTGGCCAAACCACGTTAAAGAGATATCACCCTTACCTTCCTTTTGATTTGATCTTTCCAATATAGCGTTGGGGCTCTGAGCAGCGTCTTTGACCAGATTGATTCGCCGAGACAACTCACCCCGGTCCTGGTGGGCTACCTGAAGCAGAGCCACGCAAACGGTAGGTCCAGTGGAGCCCTTTGCTCGGTCTCGTGTGCTAGAAGACAACGCTGCTCTGTGTGTGTCAACATCTGTCTCTACTAACGAGTCTTTCCTGCGCGCTGTCATTTCAGGGTCGAGCTGTGGGTCCAACACCGCCAGCCTCAGCACTTGGCTTGAGCAAAGCTTTGGCAAGTTCTCCATCTATGTGGATTTCGAAGACCTGCGCGTGCTCAACGAGGGCTTTGTCAGCGTGAGTTGCCCGCCGGCTATGCAGCCGTTCCTGTGACTGTTTTTTGCTTAAGCATGTTGTTTCTACAAACGTTGTTGTTGATTTTGTCCCCTGCAGTTTGATGAGCTGGACATTCTGAGCGCTTCTCAGGTCGCTCAACTGACACTGACATCCGGCGCGCTGAACAACGCAGGCCTGATCAACTTGGTCTTTGACCGCCTGGACGGCGACAACGCTTTCCGGGACATTGACGAGTTCTTGGCAGTTCTCAGCAGGGCATCGCAGGTATGTTCTCAGCACTGATGCGGCAAGCTTGAAGAAGTGTTATTCTCTGCGTGGCGAAAAAAAAATAACAACAATAAAACAAAAGAGACCCCAAAGGCTTTCGGGATGCAGCGTCTGACGGAAATGTCCCTTTCTTTTTTTTTGTCATTTCCTCTAGGCCTTGGACATCGATCCTCTGGTGAGGGACATCATGATGAGTCGAGCCTTCGACATCATCAGCCTTCATTTTGAAAGCTTTGGAACCCACGACTGGGTGTCCTGGTTCACTATGAAACTGACACCTCTCCTGCCCAGCTTGACTGCAGAGATGCTACAGGCAACAACATCACACGCAGACTGCAACGCATACCACCTCATGTACGTAGCGCTCCCCAAATGCTGCACAGCTCTGTAAAGCGGGCCTCGTGGCACTATCATTGAAAGCGCGAGGGCATTTCTCGAGCTGGTTTATAGCGAGTGGTGGCCAAACCACGTTAAAGAGGCATCACCCTTACCTTCCTTTTGATTTGATCTTTCCAATATAGCGTTGGGGCTCTGAGCAGCGTCTTTGACCAGATTGATTCGCCGAGACAACTCACCCCGGTCCTGGTGGGCTACCTGAAGCAGAGCCACGCAAACGGTAGGTCCAGTGGAGCCCTTTGCTCGGTCTCGTGTGCTAGAAGACAGCGCTGCTCTGTGTCTGTCAACATCTGTCTCTCCTAACGAGTCTTTCCTGCGCGCTGTCATTTCAGGGTCGAGATGTGGGTCCAACACCGCCAGCCTCAGCACTTGGCTTGAGCAAAGCTTTGGCAAGTTCTCCATCTACGTGGATTTCGAAGACCTGCGCGTGCTCAACGAGGGCTTTGTCAGCGTGAGTGGCCCGCCGGCTATGCAGCCGTTCCCGTGACTGTTTTTTGTGCAAGCATGTTGTTTCTACAAACGTTGTTGTTGATTTTGTCCCCTGCAGTTTGGTGAGCTGGACATTCTGAGCGCTTCTCAGGTCGCTCAACTGACACTGACATCCGGCGCGCTGAACAACGCAGGCCTGATCAACTTGGTCTTTGACCGCCTGGACGGCGACAGCGCTTTCCGGGACATTGACGAGTTCTTGACAGTTCTCAGCAGGGCATCGCAGGTATGTTCTCAGCACTGATGCGGCAAGCTTGAAGAAGTGTTATTCTCTGCGTGGCAAAAAAATACAAAAAAACAACAACAATAAAACAAAAGAGCCCCCAAAGGCTTTCGGGACGCAGCGTCTGACGGAAATGTCCCTTTCTGTTTGTTTGTCATTTCCTCTAGGCTTTGGACATCGATCCTCTGGTGAGGGACATCATGATGAGTCGAGCCTTCGACATCATCAGCCTTCATTTTGAAGGCTTTGGAACCCACGACTGGGTTTCCTGGTTCACTGTGAAACTGACACCTCTCCTGTCCAGCTTGACTGCAGAGATGCTACAGGCAACAACATCACACGTAGACTGCAACGTATACCACGTCATGTACGTAGCGCTCCCCAAATGCTGCACAGCTCTGTAAAGCGGGCCTCGTGGCACTGTCATTGAAAGCGCGAGGGCATTTCTCGAGCTGGTTTATAGCGAGTGGTGGCCAAACCACGTTAAACAGGCATCACCCTTACCTTCCTTTTGATTTGATCTTTCCAATATAGCGTTGGGGCTCTGAGCAGCGTCTTTGACCAGATTGATTCGCCGAGACAACTCACCCCGGTCCTGGTGGGCTACCTGAAGCAGAGCCACGCAAACGGTAGGTCCAGTGGAGCCCTTTGCTCGGTCTCGTGTGCTAAAAGACAGCGCTGCTCTGTGTCTGTCAACATCTGTCTCTCCTAACGAGTCTTTCCTGCGCGCTGTCATTTCAGGGTCGAGCTGTGGGTCCAACACCGCCAGCCTCAGCACTTGGCTTGAGCAAAGCTTTGGCAAGTTCTCCATCTACGTGGATTTCGAAGACCTGCGCGTGCTCAACGAGGGTTTTGTCAGCGTGAGTGGCCCGCCGGCTATGCAGCCGTTCCCGTGACTGTTTTTTGCTTAAGCATGTTGTTTCTACAAACGTTGTTGTTGATTTTGTCCCCTGCAGTTTGATGAGCTGGACATTCTGAGCGCTTCTCAGGTCGCTCAACTGACACTGACATCCGGCGCGCTGAACAACGCAGGCCTGATCACCTTGGTCTTTGACCGCCTGGACGGCGACAACGCTTTCCGGGACATTGACGAGTTCTTGACAGTTCTCAGCAGGGCATCGCAGGTATGTTCTCATCACTGAGGCAGCAAGCTTGAAGAAGTGTTATTCTCTGCGTGGCAAAAAAAAATAACAACAATAAAACAAAAGAGCCCCCAAAGGCTTTCGGGACGCAGCGTCTGACGGAAATGTCCCTTTCTGTTTGTTTGTCATTTCCTCTAGGCCTTGGACATCGATCCTCTGGTGAGGGACATCATGATGAGTCGAGCCTTCGACATCATCAGCCTTCATTTTGAAGGCTTTGGAACCCACGACTGGGTGTCCTGGTTCACTGTGAAACTGACACCTCTCCTGCCCAGCTTGACTGCAGAGATGCTACAGGCAACAACATCACACGCAGACTGCAACGCATACCACGTCATGTACGTAGCGCTCCCCAAATGCTGCACAGCTCTGTAAAGCGGGCCTCGTGGCACTGTCATTGAAAGCGCGAGGGCATTTCTCGAGCTGGTTTATAGCGAGTGGTGGCCAAACCACGTTAAAGAGGCATCACACTTACCTTCCTTTTGATTTGATCTTTCCAATATAGCGTTGGGGCTCTGAGCAGCGTCTTTGACCAGATTGATTCGCCGAGACAACTCACCCCGGTCCTGGTGGGCTACCTGAAGCAGAGCCACGCAAACGGTAGGTCCAGTGGAGCCTTTGCTCGGTCTCGTGTGCTAGAAGACAGCGCTGCTCTGTGTCTGTCAACATCTGTCTCTCCTAACGAGTCTTTCCTGCGCGCTGTCATTTCAGGGTCGAGCTGTGGGTCCAACACCGCCAGCCTCAGCACTTGGCTTGAGCAAAGCTTTGGCAAGTTCTCCATCTACGTGGATTTCGAAGACCTGCGCGTGCTCAACGAGGGCTTTGTCAGCGTGAGTGGCCCGCCGGCTATGCAGCCGTTCCCGTGACTGTTTTTTGCGCAAGCATGTTGTTTCTACAAACGTTGTTGTTGATTTTGTCCCCTGCAGTTTGATGAGCTGGACATTCTGAGCGCTTCTCAGGTCGCTCAACTGACACTGACATCCGGCGCGCTGAACAACGCAGGCCTGATCAACTTGGTCTTTGACCGCCTGGACGGCGACAACGCTTTCCGGGACATTGACGAGTTCTTGACAGTTCTCAGCAGGGCATCGCAGGTATGTTCTCAGCACTGATGCGGCAAGCTTGAAGAAGTGTTATTCTCTGCGTGGCAAAAAAAAAATAACAACAATAAAACAAAAGAGACCCCAAAGGCTTTCGGGACGCAGCGTCTGACGGAAATGTCCCTTTCTGTTTGTTTGTCATTTCCTCTAGGCCTTGGACATCGATCCTCTGGTGAGGGACATCATGATGAGTCGAGCCTTCGACATCATCAGCCTTCATTTTGAAGGCTTTGGAACCCACGACTGGGTTTCCTGGTTCACTGTGAAACTGACACCTCTCCTGCCCAGCTTGACTGCAGAGATGCTACAGGCAACAACATCACACGCAGACTGCAACGCATACCACGTCATGTACGTAGCGCTCCGCAAATGCTGCACAGCTCTGTAAAGCGGGCGTCGTGGCACTGTCATTGAAAGCGCGAGGGCATTTCTCGAGCTGGTTTATAGGGAGTGGTGGCCAAACCACGTTAAAGAGGCATCACCCTTACCTTCCTTTTGATTTGATCTTTCCAATATAGCGTTGGGGCTCTGAGCAGCGTCTTTGACCAGATTGATTCGCCGAGACAACTCACCCCGGTCCTCGTGGGCTACCTGAAGCAGAGCCACGCAAACGGTAGGTCCAGTGGAGCACTTTGCTCGGTCTCGTGTGCTAGAAGACAGCGCTGCTCTGTGTCTGTCAACATCTGTCTCTCCTAACGAGTCTTTCCTGCGCGCTGTCATTTCAGGGTCGAGCTGTGGGTCCAACACCGCCAGCCTCAGCACTTGGCTTGAGCAAAGCTTTGGCAAGTTCTCCATCTACGTGGATTTCGAAGACCTGCGCGTGCTCAACGAGGGCTTTGTCAGCGTGAGTGGCCCGCCGGCTATGCAGCCGTTCCCGTGACAGTTTTTTGCGCAAGCATGTTGTTTCTACAAACGTTGTTGTTGATTTTGTCCCCTGCAGTTTGGTGAGCTGGACATTCTGAGCGCTTCTCAGGTCGCTCAACTGACACTGACATCCGGCGCGCTGAACAACGCAGGCCTGATCACCTTGGTCTTTGACCGCCTGGACGGCGACAACGCTTTCCGGGACATTGACGAGTTCTTGACAGTTCTCAGCAGGGCATCGCAGGTATGTTTTCATAACTGAGGCAGCAAGCTTGAAGAAGTGTTATTCTCTGCGTGGCAAAAAAAAAATAACAACAATAAAACAAAAGAGCCCCCAAAGGCTTTCGGGACGCAGCGTCTGACGGAAATGTCCCTTTCTGTTTGTTTGTCATTTCCTCTAGGCCTTGGACATCGATCCTCTGGTGAGGGACATCATGATGAGTCGAACCTTCGACATCATCAGCCTTCATTTTGAAGGCTTTGGAACCCACGACTGGGTTTCCTGGTTCACTGTGAAACTGACACCTCTCCTGCCCAGCTTGACTGCAGAGATGCTACAGGCAACAACATCACACGCAGACTGCAACGCATACCACGTCATGTACGTAGCGCTCCCCAAATGCTGCACAGCTCTGTAAAGCAGGCCTCGTGGCACTGTCATTGAAAGCGCGAGGGCATTTCTTGAGCTGGTTTATAGCGAGTGGTGGCCAAACCACGTTAAAGAGATATCACCCTTACCTTCCTTTTGATTTGATCTTTCCAATATAGCGTTGGGGCTCTGAGCAGCGTCTTTGACCAGATTGATTCGCCGAGACAACTCACCCCGGTCCTGGTGGGCTACCTGAAGCAGAGCCACGCAAACGGTAGGTCCAGTGGAGCCCTTTGCTCGGTCTCGTGTGCTAGAAGACAACGCTGCTCTGTGTGTGTCAACATCTGTCTCTACTAACGAGTCTTTCCTGCGCGCTGTCATTTCAGGGTCGAGCTGTGGGTCCAACACCGCCAGCCTCAGCACTTGGCTTGAGCAAAGCTTTGGCAAGTTCTCCATCTATGTGGATTTCGAAGACCTGCGCGTGCTCAACGAGGGCTTTGTCAGCGTGAGTGGCCCGCCGGCTATGCAGCCGTTCCTGTGACTGTTTTTTGCTTAAGCATGTTGTTTCTACAAACGTTGTTGTTGATTTTGTCCCCTGCAGTTTGATGAGCTGGATATTCTGAGCGCTTCTCAGGTCGCTCAACTGACACTGACATCCGGCGCGCTGAACAACGCAGGCCTGATCAACTTGGTCTTTGACCGCCTGGACGGCGACAACGCTTTCCGGGACATTGACGAGTTCTTGGCAGTTCTCAGCAGGGCATCGCAGGTATGTTCTCAGCACTGATGCGGCAAGCTTGAAGAAGTGTTATTCTCTGCGTGGCGAAAAAAAAATAACAACAATAAAACAAAAGAGACCCCAAAGGCTTTCGGGACGCAGCATCTGACGGAAATGTCCCTTTCTTTTTTTTTGTCATTTCCTCTAGGCCTTGGACATCGATCCTCTGGTGAGGGACATCATGATGAGTCGAGCCTTCGACATCATCAGCCTTCATTTTGAAGGCTTTGGAACCCACGACTGGGTGTCCTGGTTCACTGTGAAACTGACACCTCTCCTGCCCAGCTTGACTGCAGAGATGCTACAGGCAACAACATCACACGCAGACTGCAACGCATACCACGTCATGTACGTAGCGCTCCCCAAATGCTGCACAGCTCTGTAAAGCGGGCCTCGTGGCACTGTCATTGAAAGCGCGAGGGCATTTCTCGAGCTGGTTTATAGCGAGTGGTGGCCAAACCACGTTAAAGAGGCATCACCCTTACCTTCCTTTTATTTGATCTTTCCAATATAGCGTTGGGGCTCTGAGCAGCGTCTTTGACCAGATTGATTCGCCGAGACAACTCACCCCGGTCCTGGTGGGCTACCTGAAGCAGAGCCACGCAAACGGTAGGTCCAGTGGAGCCCTTTGCTCGGTCTCGTGTGCTAAAAGACAGCGCTGCTCTGTGTCTGTCAACATCTGTCTCTCCTAACGAGTCTTTCCTGCGCGCTGTCATTTCAGGGTCGAGCTGTGGGTCCAACACCGCCAGCCTCAGCACTTGGCTTGAGCAAAGCTTTGGCAAGTTCTCCATCTATGTGGATTTCGAAGACCTGCGCGTGCTCAACGAGGGTTTTGTCAGCGTGAGTGGCCCGCCGGCTATGCAGCCGTTCCCGTGACTGTTTTTTGCTTAAGCATGTTGTTTCTACAAACGTTGTTGTTGATTTTGTCCCCTGCAGTTTGATGAGCTGGACATTCTGAGCGCTTCTCAGGTCGCTCAACTGACACTGACATCCGGCGCGCTGAACAACGCAGGCCTGATCACCTTGGTATTTGACCGCCTGGACGGCGACAACGCTTTCCGGGACATTGACGAGTTCTTGACAGTTCTCAGCAGGGCATCGCAGGTATGTTCTCATCACTGAAGCAGCAAGCTTGAAGAAGTGTTATTCTCTGCGTGGCAAAAAAAAAATAACAACAATAAAACAAAAGAGCCCCCAAAGGCTTTCGGGACGCAGCGTCTGACGGAAATGTCCCTTTCTGTTTGTTTGTCATTTCCTCTAGGCCTTGGACATCGATCCTCTGGTGAGGGACATCATGATGAGTCGAGCCTTCGACATCATCAGCCTTCATTTTGAAGGCTTTGGAACCCACGACTGGGTTTCCTGGTTCACTGTGAAACTGACACCTCTCCTGCCCAGCTTGACTGCAGAGATGCTACAGGCAACAACATCACACGCAGACTGCAACGTATACCACATCATGTACGTAGCGCTCCCCAAATGCTGCACAGCTCTGTAAAGCGGGCCTCGTGGCACTGTCATTGAAAGCGCGAGGGCATTTCTCGAGCTGGTTTATAGCGAGTGGTGGCCAAACCACGTTAAAGAGGCATCACCCTTACCTTCCTTTTGATTTGATCTTTCCAATATAGCGTTGGGGCTCTGGGCAGCGTCTTTGACCAGATTGATTCGCCGAGACAACTCACCCCGGTCCTGGTGGGCTACCTGAAGCAGAGCCACGCAAACGGTAGGTCCAGTGGAGCCCTTTGCTCGGTCTCGTGTGCTAGAAGACAGCGCTGCTCTGTGTGTGTCAACATCTGTCTCTACTAACGAGTCTTTCCTGCGCGCTGTCATTTCAGGGTCGAGCTGTGGGTCCAACACCGCCAGCCTCAGCACTTGGCTTGAGCAAAGCTTTGGCAAGTTCTCCATCTATGTGGATTTCGAAGACCTGCGCGTGCTCAACGAGGGCTTTGTCAGCGTGAGTGGCCCGCCGGCTATGCAGCCGTTCCCGTGACTGTTTTTTGCTTAAGCATGTTGTTTCTACAAACGTTGTTGTTGATTTTGTCCCCTGCAGTTTGATGAGCTGGACATTCTGAGCGCTTCTCAGGTCGCTCAACTGACACTGACATCCGGCGCGCTGAACAACGCAGGCCTGATCACCTTGGTCTTTGACCGCCTGGACGGCGACAACGCTTTCCGGGACATTGACGAGTTCTTGACAGTTCTCAGCAGGGCATCGCAGGTATGTTCTCATCACTGAGGCAGCAAGCTTGAAGAAGTGTTATTCTCTGCGTGGCAAAAAAAAAATAACAACAATAAAACAAAAGAGCCCCCAAAGGCTTTCGGGACGCAGCGTCTGACGGAAATGTCCCTTTCTGTTTGTTTGTCATTTCCTCTAGGCCTTGGACATCGATCCTCTGGTGAGGGACATCATGATGAGTCGAGCCTTCGACATCATCAGCCTTCGTTTTGAAGGCTTTGGAACCCACGACTGGGTGTCCTGGTTCACTGTGAAACTGACACCTCTCCTGCCCAGCTTGACTGCAGAGATGCTACAGGCAACAACATCACACGCAGACTGCAACGCATACCACGTCATGTACGTAGCGCTCCCCAAACGCTGCACAGCTCTGTAAAGCGGGCCTCGTGGCACTGTCATTGAAAGCGCGAGGGCATTTCTCGAGCTGGTTTATAGCGAGTGGTGGCCAAACCACGTTAAAGAGGCATCACACTTACCTTCCTTTTGATTTGATCTTTCCAATATAGCGTTGGGGCTCTGAGCAGCGTCTTTGACCAGATTGATTCGCCGAGACAACTCACCCCGGTCCTGGTGGGCTACCTGAAGCAGAGCCACGCAAACGGTAGGTCCAGTGGAGCCTTTGCTCGGTCTCGTGTGCTAGAAGACAGCGCTGCTCTGTGTCTGTCAACATCTGTCTCTCCTAACGAGTCTTTCCTGCGCGCTGTCATTTCAGGGTCGAGCTGTGGGTCCAACACCGCCAGCCTCAGCACTTGGCTTGAGCAAAGCTTTGGCAAGTTCTCCATCTACGTGGATTTCGAAGACCTGCGCGTGCTCAACGAGGGCTTTGTCAGCGTGAGTGGCCCGCCGGCTATGCAGCCGTTCCCGTGACTGTTTTTTGCGCAAGCATGTTGTTTCTACAAACGTTGTTGTTGATTTTGTCCCCTGCAGTTTGATGAGCTGGACATTCTGAGCGCTTCTCAGGTCGCTCAACTGACACTGACATCCGGCGCGCTGAACAACGCAGGCCTGATCAACTTGGTCTTTGACCGCCTGGACGGCGACAACGCTTTCCGGGACATTGACGAGTTCTTGACAGTTCTCAGCAGGGCATCGCAGGTATGTTCTCAGCACTGATGCGGCAAGCTTGAAGAAGTGTTATTCTCTGCGTGGCAAAAAAAAAATAACAACAATAAAACAAAAGAGACCCCAAAGGCTTTCGGGACGCAGCGTCTGACGGAAATGTCCCTTTCTGTTTGTTTGTCATTTCCTCTAGGCCTTGGACATCGATCCTCTGGTGAGGGACATCATGATGAGTCGAGCCTTCGACATCATCAGCCTTCATTTTGAAGGCTTTGGAACCCACGACTGGGTTTCCTGGTTCACTGTGAAACTGACACCTCTCCTGCCCAGCTTGACTGCAGAGATGCTACAGGCAACAACATCACACGCAGACTGCAACGCATACCACGTCATGTACGTAGCGCTCCGCAAATGCTGCACAGCTCTGTAAAGCGGGCCTCGTGGCACTGTCATTGAAAGCGCGAGGGCATTTCTCGAGCTGGTTTATAGGGAGTGGTGGCCAAACCACGTTAAAGAGGCATCACCCTTACCTTCCTTTTGATTTGATCTTTCCAATATAGCGTTGGGGCTCTGAGCAGCGTCTTTGACCAGATTGATTCGCCGAGACAACTCACCCCGGTCCTCGTGGGCTACCTGAAGCAGAGCCACGCAAACGGTAGGTCCAGTGGAGCACTTTGCTCGGTCTCGTGTGCTAGAAGACAGTGCTGCTCTGTGTCTGTCAACATCTGTCTCTCCTAACGAGTCTTTCCTGCGCGCTGTCATTTCAGGGTCGAGCTGTGGGTCCAACACCGCCAGCCTCAGCACTTGGCTTGAGCAAAGCTTTGGCAAGTTCTCCATCTACGTGGATTTCGAAGACCTGCGCGTGCTCAACGAGGGCTTTGTCAGCGTGAGTGGCCCGCCGGCTATGCAACCGTTCCCGTGACAGTTTTTTGCGCAAGCATGTTGTTTCTACAAACGTTGTTGTTGATTTTGTCCCCTGCAGTTTGGTGAGCTGGACATTCTGAGCGCTTCTCAGGTCGCTCAACTGACACTGACATCCGGCGCGCTGAACAACGCAGGCCTGATCACCTTGGTCTTTGACCGCCTGGACGGCGACAACGCTTTCCGGGACATTGACGAGTTCTTGACAGTTCTCAGCAGGGCATCGCAGGTATGTTTTCATAACTGAGGCAGCAAGCTTGAAGAAGTGTTATTCTCTGCGTGGCAAAAAAAAAATAACAACAATAAAACAAAAGAGCCCCCAAAGGCTTTCGGGACGCAGCGTCTGACGGAAATGTCCCTTTCTGTTTGTTTGTCATTTCCTCTAGGCCTTGGACATCGATCCTCTGGTGAGGGACATCATGATGAGTCGAGCCTTCGACATCATCAGCCTTCATTTTGAAGGCTTTGGAACCCACGACTGGGTTTCCTGGTTCACTGTGAAACTGACACCTCTCCTGCCCAGCTTGACTGCAGAGATGCTACAGGCAACAACATCACACGCAGACTGCAACGTATACCACATCATGTACGTAGCGCTCCCCAAATGCTGCACAGCTCTGTAAAGCGGGCCTCGTGGCACTGTCATTGAAAGCGCGAGGGCATTTCTCGAGCTGGTTTATAGCGAGTGGTGGCCAAACCACGTTAAAGAGGCATCACCCTTACCTTCCTTTTGATTTGATCTTTCCAATATAGCGTTGGGGCTCTGGGCAGCGTCTTTGACCAGATTGATTCGCCGAGACAACTCACCCCGGTCCTGGTGGGCTACCTGAAGCAGAGCCACGCAAACGGTAGGTCCAGTGGAGCCCTTTGCTCGGTCTCGTGTGCTAGAAGACAGCGCTGCTCTGTGTGTGTCAACATCTGTCTCTACTAACGAGTCTTTCCTGCGCGCTGTCATTTCAGGGTCGAGCTGTGGGTCCAACACCGCCAGCCTCAGCACTTGGCTTGAGCAAAGCTTTGGCAAGTTCTCCATCTATGTGGATTTCGAAGACCTGCGCGTGCTCAACGAGGGCTTTGTCAGCGTGAGTGGCCCGCCGGCTATGCAGCCGTTCCCGTGACTGTTTTTTGCTTAAGCATGTTGTTTCTACAAACGTTGTTGTTGATTTTGTCCCCTGCAGTTTGATGAGCTGGACATTCTGAGCGCTTCTCAGGTCGCTCAACTGACACTGACATCCGGCGCGCTGAACAACGCAGGCCTGATCACCTTGGTCTTTGACCGCCTGGACGGCGACAACGCTTTCCGGGACATTGACGAGTTCTTGACAGTTCTCAGCAGGGCATCGCAGGTATGTTCTCATCACTGAGGCAGCAAGCTTGAAGAAGTGTTATTCTCTGCGTGGCAAAAAAAAAATAACAACAATAAAACAAAAGAGCCCCCAAAGGCTTTCGGGACGCAGCGTCTGACGGAAATGTCCCTTTCTGTTTGTTTGTCATTTCCTCTAGGCCTTGGACATCGATCCTCTGGTGAGGGACATCATGATGAGTCGAGCCTTCGACATCATCAGCCTTCATTTTGAAGGCTTTGGAACCCACGACTGGGTGTCCTGGTTCACTGTGAAACTGACACCTCTCCTGCCCAGCTTGACTGCAGAGATGCTACAGGCAACAACATCACACGCAGACTGCAACGCATACCACGTCATGTACGTAGCGCTCCCCAAATGCTGCACAGCTCTGTAAAGCGGGCCTCGTGGCACTGTCATTGAAAGCGCGAGGGCATTTCTCGAGCTGGTTTATAGCGAGTGGTGGCCAAACCACGTTAAAGAGGCATCACACTTACCTTCCTTTTGATTTGATCTTTCCAATATAGCGTTGGGGCTCTGAGCAGCGTCTTTGACCAGATTGATTCGCCGAGACAACTCACCCCGGTCCTGGTGGGCTACCTGAAGCAGAGCCACGCAAACGGTAGGTCCAGTGGAGCCTTTGCTCGGTCTCGTGTGCTAGAAGACAGCGCTGCTCTGTGTCTGTCAACATCTGTCTCTCCTAACGAGTCTTTCCTGCGCGCTGTCATTTCAGGGTCGAGCTGTGGGTCCAACACCGCCAGCCTCAGCACTTGGCTTGAGCAAAGCTTTGGCAAGTTCTCCATCTACGTGGATTTCGAAGACCTGCGCGTGCTCAACGAGGGCTTTGTCAGCGTGAGTGGCCCGCCGGCTATGCAGCCGTTCCCGTGACTGTTTTTTGCGCAAGCATGTTGTTTCTACAAACGTTGTTGTTGATTTTGTCCCCTGCAGTTTGATGAGCTGGACATTCTGAGCGCTTCTCAGGTCGCTCAACTGACACTGACATCCGGCGCGCTGAACAACGCAGGCCTGATCAACTTGGTCTTTGACCGCCTGGACGGCGACAACGCTTTCCGGGACATTGACGAGTTCTTGACAGTTCTCAGCAGGGCATCGCAGGTATGTTCTCAGCACTGATGCGGCAAGCTTGAAGAAGTGTTATTCTCTGCGTGGCAAAAAAAAAATAACAACAATAAAACAAAAGAGACCCCAAAGGCTTTCGGGACGCAGCGTCTGACGGAAATGTCCCTTTCTGTTTGTTTGTCATTTCCTCTAGGCCTTGGACATCGATCCTCTGGTGAGGGACATCATGATGAGTCGAGCCTTCGACATCATCAGCCTTCATTTTGAAGGCTTTGGAACCCACGACTGGGTTTCCTGGTTCACTGTGAAACTGACACCTCTCCTGCCCAGCTTGACTGCAGAGATGCTACAGGCAACAACATCACACGCAGACTGCAACGCATACCACGTCATGTACGTAGCGCTCCGCAAATGCTGCACAGCTCTGTAAAGCGGGCCTCGTGGCACTGTCATTGAAAGCGCGAGGGCATTTCTCGAGCTGGTTTATAGGGAGTGGTGGCCAAACCACGTTAAAGAGGCATCACCCTTACCTTCCTTTTGATTTGATCTTTCCAATATAGCGTTGGGGCTCTGAGCAGCGTCTTTGACCAGATTGATTCGCCGAGACAACTCACCCCGGTCCTCGTGGGCTACCTGAAGCAGAGCCACGCAAACGGTAGGTCCAGTGGAGCACTTTGCTCGGTCTCGTGTGCTAGAAGACAGTGCTGCTCTGTGTCTGTCAACATCTGTCTCTCCTAACGAGTCTTTCCTGCGCGCTGTCATTTCAGGGTCGAGCTGTGGGTCCAACACCGCCAGCCTCAGCACTTGGCTTGAGCAAAGCTTTGGCAAGTTCTCCATCTACGTGGATTTCGAAGACCTGCGCGTGCTCAACGAGGGCTTTGTCAGCGTGAGTGGCCCGCCGGCTATGCAGCCGTTCCCGTGACAGTTTTTTGCGCAAGCATGTTGTTTCTACAAACGTTGTTGTTGATTTTGTCCCCTGCAGTTTGGTGAGCTGGACATTCTGAGCGCTTCTCAGGTCGCTCAACTGACACTGACATCCGGCGCGCTGAACAACGCAGGCCTGATCACCTTGGTCTTTGACCGCCTGGACGGCGACAACGCTTTCCGGGACATTGACGAGTTCTTGACAGTTCTCAGCAGGGCATCGCAGGTATGTTTTCATAACTGAGGCAGCAAGCTTGAAGAAGTGTTATTCTCTGCGTGGCAAAAAAAAAATAACAACAATAAAACAAAAGAGCCCCCAAAGGCTTTCGGGACGCAGCGTCTGACGGAAATGTCCCTTTCTGTTTGTTTGTCATTTCCTCTAGGCCTTGGACATCGATCCTCTGGTGAGGGACATCATGATGAGTCGAGCCTTCGACATCATCAGCCTTCATTTTGAAGGCTTTGGAACCCACGACTGGGTTTCCTGGTTCACTGTGAAACTGACACCTCTCCTGCCCAGCTTGACTGCAGAGATGCTACAGGCAACAACATCACACGCAGACTGCAACGCATACCACGTCATGTACGTAGCGCTCCCCAAATGCTGCACAGCTCTGTAAAGCAGGCCTCGTGGCACTGTCATTGAAAGCGCGAGGGCATTTCTTGAGCTGGTTTATAGCGAGTGGTGGCCAAACCACGTTAAAGATATATCACCCTTACCTTCCTTTTGATTTGATCTTTCCAATATAGCGTTGGGGCTCTGAGCAGCGTCTTTGACCAGATTGATTCGCCGAGACAACTCACCCCGGTCCTGGTGGGCTACCTGAAGCAGAGCCACGCAAACGGTAGGTCCAGTGGAGCCCTTTGCTCGGTCTCGTGTGCTAGAAGACAGCGCTGCTCTGTGTGTGTCAACATCTGTCTCTACTAACGAGTCTTTCCTGCGCGCTGTCATTTCAGGGTCGAGCTGTGGGTCCAACACCGCCAGCCTCAGCACTTGGCTTGAGCAAAGCTTTGGCAAGTTCTCCATCTATGTGGATTTCGAAGACCTGCGCGTGCTCAACGAGGGCTTTGTCAGCGTGAGTGGCCCGCCGGCTATGCAGCCGTTCCCGTGACTGTTTTTTGCTTAAGCATGTTGTTTCTACAAACGTTGTTGTTGATTTTGTCCCCTGCAGTTTGATGAGCTGGACATTCTGAGCGCTTCTCAGGTCGCTCAACTGACACTGACATCCGGCGCGCTGAACAACGCAGGCCTGATCAACTTGGTCTTTGACCGCCTGGACGGCGACAACGCTTTCCGGGACATTGACGAGTTCTTGGCAGTTCTCAGCAGGGCATCGCAGGTATGTTCTCAGCACTGATGCGGCAAGCTTGAAGAAGTGTTATTCTCTGCGTGGCGAAAAAAAAATAACAACAATAAAACAAAAGAGACCCCAAAGGCTTTCGGGACGCAGCGTCTGACGGAAATGTCCCTTTCTTTTTTTTTGTCATTTCCTCTAGGCCTTGGACATCGATCCTCTGGTGAGGGACATCATGATGAGTCGAGCCTTCGACATCATCAGCCTTCATTTTGAAGGCTTTGGAACCCACGACTGGGTGTCCTGGTTCACTGTGAAACTGACACCTCTCCTGCCCAGCTTGACTGCAGAGATGCTACAGGCAACAACATCACACGCAGACTGCAACGCATACCACGTCATGTACGTAGCGCTCCCCAAATGCTGCACAGCTCTGTAAAGCGGGCCTCGTGGCACTGTCATTGAAAGCGCGCGGGCATTTCTCGAGCTGGTTTATAGCGAGTGGGGGCCAAACCACGTTAAAGAGGCATCACCCTTACCTTCCTTTTGATTTGATCTTTCCAATATAGCGTTGGGGCTCTGAGCAGCGTCTTTGACCAGATTGATTCGCCGAGACAACTCACCCCGGTCCTGGTGGGCTACCTGAAGCAGAGCCACGCAAACGGTAGGTCCAGTGGAGCCCTTTGCTCGGTCTCGTGTGCTAAAAGACAGCGCTGCTCTGTGTCTGTCAACATCTGTCTCTCCTAACGAGTCTTTCCTGCGCGCTGTCATTTCAGGGTCGAGCTGTGGGTCCAACACCGCCAGCCTCAGCACTTGGCTTGAGCAAAGCTTTGGCAAGTTCTCCATCTACGTGGATTTCGAAGACCTGCGCGTGCTCAACGAGGGTTTTGTCAGCGTGAGTGGCCCGCCGGCTATGCAGCCGTTCCCGTGACTGTTTTTTGCTTAAGCATGTTGTTTCTACAAACGTTGTTGTTGATTTTGTCCCCTGCAGTTTGATGAGCTGGACATTCTGAGCGCTTCTCAGGTCGCTCAACTGACACTGACATCCGGCGCGCTGAACAACGCAGGCCTGATCACCTTGGTCTTTGACCGCCTGGACGGCGACAACGCTTTCCGGGACATTGACGAGTTCTTGACAGTTCTCAGCAGGGCATCGCAGGTATGTTCTCATCACTGAGGCAGCAAGCTTGAAGAAGTGTTATTCTCTGCGTGGCAAAAAAAAAATAACAACAATAAAACAAAAGAGCCCCCAAAGGCTTTCGGGACGCAGCGTCTGACGGAAATGTCCCTTTCTATTTTTTTGTCATTTCCTCTAGGCCTTGGACATCGATCCTCTGGTGAGGGACATCATGATGAGTCGAGCCTTCGACATCATCAGCCTTCATTTTGAAGGCTTTGGAACCCACGACTGGGTGTCCTGGTTCACTGTGAAACTGACACCTCTCCTGCCCAGCTTGACTGCAGAGATGCTACAGGCAACAACATCACACGCAGACTGCAACGCATACCACGTCATGTACGTAGCGCTCCCAAATGCTGCACAGCTCTGTAAAGCGGGCCTCGTGGCACTGTCATTGAAAGCGCGAGGGCATTTCTCGAGCTGGTTTATAGCGAGTGGTGGCCAAACCACGTTAAAGAGGCATCACACTTACCTTCCTTTTGATTTGATCTTTCCAATATAGCGTTGGGGCTCTGAGCAGCGTCTTTGACCAGATTGATTCGCCGAGACAACTCACCCCGGTCCTGGTGGGCTACCTGAAGCAGAGCCACGCAAACGGTAGGTCCAGTGGAGCCTTTGCTCGGTCTCGTGTGCTAGAAGACAGCGCTGCTCTGTGTCTGTCAACATCTGTCTCTCCTAACGAGTCTTTCCTGCGCGCTGTCATTTCAGGGTCGAGCTGTGGGTCCAACACCGCCAGCCTCAGCACTTGGCTTGAGCAAAGCTTTGGCAAGTTCTCCATCTATGTGGATTTCGAAGACCTGCGCGTGCTCAACGAGGGCTTTGTCAGCGTGAGTGGCCCGCCGGCTATGCAGCCGTTCCCGTGACTGTTTTTTGCGCAAGCATGTTGTTTCTACAAACGTTGTTGTTGATTTTGTCCCCTGCAGTTTGATGAGCTGGACATTCTGAGCGCTTCTCAGGTCGCTCAACTGACACTGACATCCGGCGCGCTGAACAACGCAGGCCTGATCAACTTGGTCTTTGACCGCCTGGACGGCGACAACGCTTTCCGGGACATTGGCGAGTTCTTGACAGTTCTCAGCAGGGCATCGCAGGTATGTTCTCAGCACTGATGCGGCAAGCTTGAAGAAGTGTTATTCTCTGCGTGGCAAAAAAAAAATAACAACAATAAAACAAAAGAGACCCCAAAGGCTTTCGGGACGCAGCGTCTGACGGAAATGTCCCTTTCTGTTTGTTTGTCATTTCCTCTAGGCCTTGGACATCGATCCTCTGGTGAGGGACATCATGATGAGTCGAGCCTTCGACATCATCAGCCTTCATTTTGAAGGCTTTGGAACCCACGACTGGGTTTCCTGGTTCACTGTGAAACTGACACCTCTCCTGCCCAGCTTGACTGCAGAGATGCTACAGGCAACAACATCACACGCAGACTGCAACGCATACCACGTCATGTACGTAGCGCTCCGCAAATGCTGCACAGCTCTGTAAAGCGGGCCTCGTGGCACTGTCATTGAAAGCGCGAGGGCATTTCTCGAGCTGGTTTATAGGGAGTGGTGGCCAAACCACGTTAAAGAGGCATCACCCTTACCTTCCTTTTGATTTGATCTTTCCAATATAGCGTTGGGGCTCTGAGCAGCGTCTTTGACCAGATTGATTCGCCGAGACAACTCACCCCGGTCCTCGTGGGCTACCTGAAGCAGAGCCACGCAAACGGTAGGTCCAGTGGAGCACTTTGCTCGGTCTCGTGTGCTAGAAGACAGCGCTGCTCTGTGTCTGTCAACATCTGTCTCTCCTAACGAGTCTTTCCTGCGCGCTGTCATTTCAGGGTCGAGCTGTGGGTCCAACACCGCCAGCCTCAGCACTTGGCTTGAGCAAAGCTTTGGCAAGTTCTCCATCTACGTGGATTTCGAAGACCTGCGCGTGCTCAACGAGGGTTTTGTCAGCGTGAGTGGCCCGCCGGCTATGCAGCCGTTCCCGTGACTGTTTTTTGCTTAAGCATGTTGTTTCTAGAAACGTTGTTGTTGATTTTGTCCCCTGCAGTTTGATGAGCTGGACTTTCTGAGCGCTTCTCAGGTCGCTCAACTGACACTGACATCCGGCGCGCTGAACAACGCAGGCCTGATCACCTTGGTCTTTGACCGCCTGGACGGCGACAACGCTTTCCGGGACATTGACGAGTTCTTGACAGTTCTCAGCAGGGCATCGCAGGTATGTTCTCATCACTGAGGCAGCAAGCTTGAAGAAGTGTTATTCTCTGCGTGGCAAAAAAAAAATAACAACAATAAAACAAAAGAGCCCCCAAAGGCTTTCGGGACGCAGCGTCTGACGGAAATGTCCCTTTCTGTTTGTTTGTCATTTCCTCTAGGCCTTGGACATCGATCCTCTGGTGAGGGACATCATGATGAGTCGAGCCTTCGACATCATCAGCCTTCATTTTGAAGGCTTTGGAACCCACGACTGGGTTTCCTGGTTCACTGTGAAACTGACACCTCTCCTGCCCAGCTTGACTGCAGAGATGCTACAGGCAACAACATCACACGCAGACTGCAACGTATACCACATCATGTACGTAGCGCTCCCCAAATGCTGCACAGCTCTGTAAAGCGGGCCTCGTGGCACT
Organism: Gila orcuttii; assembly: GCA_026230005.1. Classification (NCBI taxonomy): domain Eukaryota; kingdom Metazoa; phylum Chordata; class Actinopteri; order Cypriniformes; family Leuciscidae; genus Gila; species Gila orcuttii. Next base: position 53,431 of record JAPDVR010000002.1, on the reverse strand, counting down.
GTCATTGAAAGCGCGAGGGCATTTCTCGAGCTGGTTTATAGCGAGTGGTGGCCAAACCACGTTAAAGAGGCATCACCCTTACCTTCCTTTTGATTTGATCTTTCCAATATAGCGTTGGGGCTCTGGGCAGCGTCTTTGACCAGATTGATTCGCCGAGACAACTCACCCCGGTCCTGGTGGGCTACCTGAAGCAGAGCCACGCAAACGGTAGGTCCAGTGGAGCCCTTTGCTCGGTCTCGTGTGCTAGAAGACAGCGCTGCTCTGTGTGTGTCAACATCTGTCTCTACTAACGAGTCTTTCCTGCGCGCTGTCATTTCAGGGTCGAGCTGTGGGTCCAACACCGCCAGCCTCAGCACTTGGCTTGAGCAAAGCTTTGGCAAGTTCTCCATCTATGTGGATTTCGAAGACCTGCGCGTGCTCAACGAGGGCTTTGTCAGCGTGAGTGGCCCGCCGGCTATGCAGCCGTTCCCGTGACTGTTTTTTGCTTAAGCATGTTGTTTCTACAAACGTTGTTGTTGATTTTGTCCCCTTCAGTTTGATGAGCTGGACATTCTGAGCGCTTCTCAGGTCGCTCAACTGACACTGACATCCGGCGCGCTGAACAACGCAGGCCTGATCAACTTGGTCTTTGACCGCCTGGACGGCGACAACGCTTTCCGGGACATTGACGAGTTCTTGGCAGTTCTCAGCAGGGCATCGCAGGTATGTTCTCAGCACTGATGCGGCAAGCTTGAAGAAGTGTTATTCTCTGCGTGGCGAAAAAAAAATAACAACAATAAAACAAAAGAGACCCCAAAGGCTTTCGGGACGCAGCGTCTGACGGAAATGTCCCTTTCTTTTTTTTTGTCATTTCCTCTAGGCCTTGGACATCGATCCTCTGGTGAGGGACATCATGATGAGTCGAGCCTTCGACATCATCAGCCTTCATTTTGAAGGCTTTGGAACCCACGACTGGGTGTCCTGGTTCACTGTGAAACTGACACCTCTCCTGCCCAGCTTGACTGCAGAGATGCTACAGGCAACAACATCACACGCAGACTGCAACGCATACCACGTCATGTACGTAGCGCTCCCCAAATGCTGCACAGCTCTGTAAAGCGGGCCTCGTGGCACTGTCATTGAAAGCGCGAGGGCATTTCTCGAGCTGGTTTATAGCGAGTGGTGGCCAAACTACGTTAAAGAGGCATCACCCTTACCTTCCTTTTGATTTGATCTTTCCAATATAGCGTTGGGGCTCTGAGCAGCGTCTTTGACCAGATTGATTCGCCGAGACAACTCACCCCGGTCCTGGTGGGCTACCTGAAGCAGAGCCACGCAAACGGTAGGTCCAGTGGAGCCCTTTGCTCGGTCTCGTGTGCTAAAAGACAGCGCTGCTCTGTGTCTGTCAACATCTGTCTCTCCTAACGAGTCTTTCCTGCGCGCTGTCATTTCAGGGTCGAGCTGTGGGTCCAACACCGCCAGCCTCAGCACTTGGCTTGAGCAAAGCTTTGGCAAGTTCTCCATCTACGTGGATTTCGAAGACCTGCGCGTGCTCAACGAGGGTTTTGTCAGCGTGAGTGGCCCGCCGGCTATGCAGCCGTTCCCGTGACTGTTTTTTGCTTAAGCATGTTGTTTCTACAAACGTTGTTGTTGATTTTGTCCCCTGCAGTTTGATGAGCTGGACATTCTGAGCGCTTCTCAGGTCGCTCAACTGACACTGACATCCGGCGCGCTGAACAACGCAGGCCTGATCACCTTGGTCTTTGACCGCCTGGACGGCGACAACGCTTTCCGGGACATTGACGAGTTCTTGACAGTTCTCAGCAGGGCATCGCAGGTATGTTCTCATCACTGAGGCAGCAAGCTTGAAGAAGTGTTATTCTCTGCGTGGCAAAAAAAAAATAACAACAATAAAACAAAAGAGCCCCCAAAGGCTTTCGGGACGCAGCGTCTGACGGAAATGTCCCTTTCTGTTTGTTTGTCATTTCCTCTAGGCCTTGGACATCGATCCTCTGGTGAGGGACATCATGATGAGTCGAGCCTTCGACATCATCAGCCTTCATTTTGAAGGCTTTGGAACCCACGACTGGGTTTCCTGGTTCACTGTGAAACTGACACCTCTCCTGCCCAGCTTGACTGCAGAGATGCTACAGGCAACAACATCACACGCAGACTGCAACGTATACCACATCATGTACGTAGCGCTCCCCAAATGCTGCACAGCTCTGTAAAGCGGGCCTCGTGGCACTGTCATTGAAAGCGCGAGGGCATTTCTCGAGCTGGTTTATAGCGAGTGGTGGCCAAACCACGTTAAAGAGGCATCACCCTTACCTTCCTTTTGATTTGATCTTTCCAATATAGCGTTGGGGCTCTGGGCAGCGTCTTTGACCAGATTGATTCGCCGAGACAACTCACCCCGGTCCTGGTGGGCTACCTGAAGCAGAGCCACGCAAACGGTAGGTCCAGTGGAGCCCTTTGCTCGGTCTCGTGTGCTAGAAGACAGCGCTGCTCTGTGTGTGTCAACATCTGTCTCTACTAACGAGTCTTTCCTGCGCGCTGTCATTTCAGGGTCGAGCTGTGGGTCCAACACCGCCAGCCTCAGCACTTGGCTTGAGCAAAGCTTTGGCAAGTTCTCCATCTATGTGGATTTCGAAGACCTGCGCGTGCTCAACGAGGGCTTTGTCAGCGTGAGTGGCCCGCCGGCTATGCAGCCGTTCCCGTGACTGTTTTTTGCTTAAGCATGTTGTTTCTACAAACGTTGTTGTTGATTTTGTCCCCTTCAGTTTGATGAGCTGGACATTCTGAGCGCTTCTCAGGTCGCTCAACTGACACTGACATCCGGCGCGCTGAACAACGCAGGCCTGATCAACTTGGTCTTTGACCGCCTGGACGGCGACAACGCTTTCCGGGACATTGACGAGTTCTTGGCAGTTCTCAGCAGGGCATCGCAGGTATGTTCTCAGCACTGATGCGGCAAGCTTGAAGAAGTGTTATTCTCTGCGTGGCGAAAAAAAAATAACAACAATAAAACAAAAGAGACCCCAAAGGCTTTCGGGACGCAGCGTCTGACGGAAATGTCCCTTTCTTTTTTTTTGTCATTTCCTCTAGGCCTTGGACATCGATCCTCTGGTGAGGGACATCATGATGAGTCGAGCCTTCGACATCATCAGCCTTCATTTTGAAGGCTTTGGAACCCACGACTGGGTGTCCTGGTTCACTGTGAAACTGACACCTCTCCTGCCCAGCTTGACTGCAGAGATGCTACAGGCAACAACATCACACGCAGACTGCAACGCATACCACGTCATGTACGTAGCGCTCCCCAAATGCTGCACAGCTCTGTAAAGCGGGCCTCGTGGCACTGTCATTGAAAGCGCGAGGGCATTTCTCGAGCTGGTTTATAGCGAGTGGTGGCCAAACTACGTTAAAGAGGCATCACCCTTACCTTCCTTTTGATTTGATCTTTCCAATATAGCGTTGGGGCTCTGAGCAGCGTCTTTGACCAGATTGATTCGCCGAGACAACTCACCCCGGTCCTGGTGGGCTACCTGAAGCAGAGCCACGCAAACGGTAGGTCCAGTGGAGCCCTTTGCTCGGTCTCGTGTGCTAAAAGACAGCGCTGCTCTGTGTCTGTCAACATCTGTCTCTCCTAACGAGTCTTTCCTGCGCGCTGTCATTTCAGGGTCGAGCTGTGGGTCCAACACCGCCAGCCTCAGCACTTGGCTTGAGCAAAGCTTTGGCAAGTTCTCCATCTACGTGGATTTCGAAGACCTGCGCGTGCTCAACGAGGGTTTTGTCAGCGTGAGTGGCCCGCCGGCTATGCAGCCGTTCCCGTGACTGTTTTTTGCTTAAGCATGTTGTTTCTACAAACGTTGTTGTTGATTTTGTCCCCTGCAGTTTGATGAGCTGGACATTCTGAGCGCTTCTCAGGTCGCTCAACTGACACTGACATCCGGCGCGCTGAACAACGCAGGCCTGATCACCTTGGTCTTTGACCGCCTGGACGGCGACAACGCTTTCCGGGACATTGACGAGTTCTTGACAGTTCTCAGCAGGGCATCGCAGGTATGTTCTCATCACTGAGGCAGCAAGCTTGAAGAAGTGTTATTCTCTGCGTGGCAAAAAAAAAATAACAACAATAAAACAAAAGAGCCCCCAAAGGCTTTCGGGACGCAGCGTCTGACGGAAATGTCCCTTTCTGTTTGTTTGTCATTTCCTCTAGGCCTTGGACATCGATCCTCTGGTGAGGGACATCATGATGAGTCGAGCCTTCGACATCATCAGCCTTCATTTTGAAGGCTTTGGAACCCACGACTGGGTTTCCTGGTTCACTGTGAAACTGACACCTCTCCTGCCCAGCTTGACTGCAGAGATGCTACAGGCAACAACATCACACGCAGACTGCAACGTATACCACATCATGTACGTAGCGCTCCCCAAATGCTGCACAGCTCTGTAAAGCGGGCCTCGTGGCACTGTCATTGAAAGCGCGAGGGCATTTCTCGAGCTGGTTTATAGCGAGTGGTGGCCAAACCACGTTAAAGAGGCATCACCCTTACCTTCCTTTTGATTTGATCTTTCCAATATAGCGTTGGGGCTCTGGGCAGCGTCTTTGACCAGATTGATTCGCCGAGACAACTCACCCCGGTCCTGGTGGGCTACCTGAAGCAGAGCCACGCAAACGGTAGGTCCAGTGGAGCCCTTTGCTCGGTCTCGTGTGCTAGAAGACAGCGCTGCTCTGTGTGTGTCAACATCTGTCTCTACTAACGAGTCTTTCCTGCGCGCTGTCATTTCAGGGTCGAGCTGTGGGTCCAACACCGCCAGCCTCAGCACTTGGCTTGAGCAAAGCTTTGGCAAGTTCTCCATCTATGTGGATTTCGAAGACCTGCGCGTGCTCAACGAGGGCTTTGTCAGCGTGAGTGGCCCGCCGGCTATGCAGCCGTTCCCGTGACTGTTTTTTGCTTAAGCATGTTGTTTCTACAAACGTTGTTGTTGATTTTGTCCCCTTCAGTTTGATGAGCTGGACATTCTGAGCGCTTCTCAGGTCGCTCAACTGACACTGACATCCGGCGCGCTGAACAACGCAGGCCTGATCAACTTGGTCTTTGACCGCCTGGACGGCGACAACGCTTTCCGGGACATTGACGAGTTCTTGGCAGTTCTCAGCAGGGCATCGCAGGTATGTTCTCAGCACTGATGCGGCAAGCTTGAAGAAGTGTTATTCTCTGCGTGGCGAAAAAAAAATAACAACAATAAAACAAAAGAGACCCCAAAGGCTTTCGGGACGCAGCGTCTGACGGAAATGTCCCTTTCTTTTTTTTTGTCATTTCCTCTAGGCCTTGGACATCGATCCTCTGGTGAGGGACATCATGATGAGTCGAGCCTTCGACATCATCAGCCTTCATTTTGAAGGCTTTGGAACCCACGACTGGGTGTCCTGGTTCACTGTGAAACTGACACCTCTCCTGCCCAGCTTGACTGCAGAGATGCTACAGGCAACAACATCACACGCAGACTGCAACGCATACCACGTCATGTACGTAGCGCTCCCCAAATGCTGCACAGCTCTGTAAAGCGGGCCTCGTGGCACTGTCATTGAAAGCGCGAGGGCATTTCTCGAGCTGGTTTATAGCGAGTGGTGGCCAAACTACGTTAAAGAGGCATCACCCTTACCTTCCTTTTGATTTGATCTTTCCAATATAGCGTTGGGGCTCTGAGCAGCGTCTTTGACCAGATTGATTCGCCGAGACAACTCACCCCGGTCCTGGTGGGCTACCTGAAGCAGAGCCACGCAAACGGTAGGTCCAGTGGAGCCCTTTGCTCGGTCTCGTGTGCTAAAAGACAGCGCTGCTCTGTGTCTGTCAACATCTGTCTCTCCTAACGAGTCTTTCCTGCGCGCTGTCATTTCAGGGTCGAGCTGTGGGTCCAACACCGCCAGCCTCAGCACTTGGCTTGAGCAAAGCTTTGGCAAGTTCTCCATCTACGTGGATTTCGAAGACCTGCGCGTGCTCAACGAGGGTTTTGTCAGCGTGAGTGGCCCGCCGGCTATGCAGCCGTTCCCGTGACTGTTTTTTGCTTAAGCATGTTGTTTCTACAAACGTTGTTGTTGATTTTGTCCCCTGCAGTTTGATGAGCTGGACATTCTGAGCGCTTCTCAGGTCGCTCAACTGACACTGACATCCGGCGCGCTGAACAACGCAGGCCTGATCACCTTGGTCTTTGACCGCCTGGACGGCGACAACGCTTTCCGGGACATTGACGAGTTCTTGACAGTTCTCAGCAGGGCATCGCAGGTATGTTCTCATCACTGAGGCAGCAAGCTTGAAGAAGTGTTATTCTCTGCGTGGCAAAAAAAAAATAACAACAATAAAACAAAAGAGCCCCCAAAGGCTTTCGGGACGCAGCGTCTGACGGAAATGTCCCTTTCTTTTTTTTTGTCATTTCCTCTAGGCCTTGGACATCGATCCTCTGGTGAGGGACATCATGATGAGTCGAGCCTTCGACATCATCAGCCTTCATTTTGAAGGCTTTGGAACCCACGACTGGGTGTCCTGGTTCACTGTGAAACTGACACCTCTCCTGCCCAGCTTGACTGCAGAGATGCTACAGGCAACAACATCACACGCAGACTGCAACGCATACCACGTCATGTACGTAGCGCTCCCCAAATGCTGCACAGCTCTGTAAAGCGGGCCTAGTGGCACTGTCATTGAAAGCGCGAGGGCATTTCTCGAGCTGGTTTATAGCGAGTGGTGGCCAAACCACGTTAAAGAGGCATCACCCTTACCTTCCTTTTGATTTGATCTTTCCAATATAGCGTTGGGGCTCTGAGCAGCGTCTTTGACCAGATTGATTCGCCGAGACAACTCACCCCGGTCCTGGTGGGCTACCTGAAGCAGAGCCACGCAAACGGTAGGTCCAGTGGAGCCTTTGCTCGGTCTCGTGTGCTAGAAGACAGCGCTGCTCTGTGTCTGTCAACATCTGTCTCTCCTAACGAGTCTTTCCTGCGCGCTGTCATTTCAGGGTCGAGCTGTGGGTCCAACACCGCCAGCCTCAGCACTTGGCTTGAGCAAAGCTTTGGCAAGTTCTCCATCTACGTGGATTTCGAAGACCTGCGCGTGCTCAACGAGGGCTTTGTCAGCGTGAGTGGCCCGCCGGCTATGCAGCCGTTCCCGTGACAGTTTTTTGCGCAAGCATGTTGTTTCTACAAACGTTGTTGTTGATTTTGTCCCCTGCAGTTTGGTGAGCTGGACATTCTGAGCGCTTCTCAGGTCGCTCAACTGACACTGACATCCGGCGCGCTGAACAACGCAGGCCTGATCACCTTGGTCTTTGACCGCCTGGACGGCGACAACGCTTTCCGGGACATTGACGAGTTCTTGACAGTTCTCAGCAGGGCATCGCAGGTATGTTTTCATAACTGAGGCAGCAAGCTTGAAGAAGTGTTATTCTCTGCGTGGCAAAAAAAAAATAACAACAATAAAACAAAAGAGCCCCCAAAGGCTTTCGGGACGCAGCGTCTGACGGAAATGTCCCTTTCTGTTTGTTTGTCATTTCCTCTAGGCCTTGGACATCGATCCTCTGGTGAGGGACATCATGATGAGTCGAGCCTTCGACATCATCAGCCTTCATTTTGAAGGCTTTGGAACCCACGACTGGGTTTCCTGGTTCACTGTGAAACTGACACCTCTCCTGCCCAGCTTGACTGCAGAGATGCTACAGGCAACAACATCACACGCAGACTGCAACGCATACCACGTCATGTACGTAGCGCTCCCCAAATGCTGCACAGCTCTGTAAAGCGGGCCTCGTGGCACTGTCATTGAAAGCGCGAGGGCATTTCTTGAGCTGGTTTATAGCGAGTGGTGGCCAAACCACGTTAAAGAGATATCACCCTTACCTTCCTTTTGATTTGATCTTTCCAATATAGCGTTGGGGCTCTGAGCAGCGTCTTTGACCAGATTGATTCGCCGAGACAACTCACCCCGGTCCTGGTGGGCTACCTGAAGCAGAGCCACGCAAACGGTAGGTCCAGTGGAGCCCTTTGCTCGGTCTCGTGTGCTAGAAGACAACGCTGCTCTGTGTGTGTCAACATCTGTCTCTACTAACGAGTCTTTCCTGCGCGCTGTCATTTCAGGGTCGAGCTGTGGGTCCAACACCGCCAGCCTCAGCACTTGGCTTGAGCAAAGCTTTGGCAAGTTCTCCATCTATGTGGATTTCGAAGACCTGCGCGTGCTCAACGAGGGCTTTGTCAGCGTGAGTGGCCCGCCGGCTATGCAGCCGTTCCTGTGACTGTTTTTTGCTTAAGCATGTTGTTTCTACAAACGTTGTTGTTGATTTTGTCCCCTGCAGTTTGATGAGCTGGACATTCTGAGCGCTTCTCAGGTCGCTCAACTGACACTGACATCCGGCGCGCTGAACAACGCAGGCCTGATCAACTTGGTCTTTGACCGCCTGGACGGCGACAACGCTTTCCGGGACATTGACGAGTTCTTGGCAGTTCTCAGCAGGGCATCGCAGGTATGTTCTCAGCACTGATGCGGCAAGCTTGAAGAAGTGTTATTCTCTGCGTGGCGAAAAAAAAATAACAACAATAAAACAAAAGAGACCCCAAAGGCTTTCGGGACGCAGCGTCTGACGGAAATGTCCCTTTCTTTTTTTTTGTCATTTCCTCTAGGCCTTGGACATCGATCCTCTGGTGAGGGACATCATGATGAGTCGAGCCTTCGACATCATCAGCCTTCATTTTGAAGGCTTTGGAACCCACGACTGGGTGTCCTGGTTCACTATGAAACTGACACCTCTCCTGCCCAGCTTGACTGCAGAGATGCTACAGGCAACAACATCACACGCAGACTGCAACGCATACCACCTCATGTACGTAGCGCTCCCCAAATGCTGCACAGCTCTGTAAAGCGGGCCTCGTGGCACTATCATTGAAAGCGCGAGGGCATTTCTCGAGCTGGTTTATAGCGAGTGGTGGCCAAACCACGTTAAAGAGGCATCACCCTTACCTTCCTTTTGATTTGATCTTTCCAATATAGCGTTGGGGCTCTGAGCAGCGTCTTTGACCAGATTGATTCGCCGAGACAACTCACCCCGGTCCTGGTGGGCTACCTGAAGCAGAGCCACGCAAACGGTAGGTCCAGTGGAGCCCTTTGCTCGGTCTCGTGTGCTAGAAGACAGCGCTGCTCTGTGTCTGTCAACATCTGTCTCTCCTAACGAGTCTTTCCTGCGCGCTGTCATTTCAGGGTCGAGCTGTGGGTCCAACACCGCCAGCCTCAGCACTTGGCTTGAGCAAAGCTTTGGCAAGTTCTCAATCTACGTGGATTTCGAAGACCTGCGCGTGCTCAACGAGGGCTTTGTCAGCGTGAGTGGCCCGCCGGCTATGCAGCCGTTCCCGTGACTGTTTTTTGTGCAAGCATGTTGTTTCTACAAACGTTGTTGTTGATTTTGTCCCCTGCAGTTTGGTGAGCTGGACATTCTGAGCGCTTCTCAGGTCGCTCAACTGACACTGACATCCGGCGCGCTGAACAACGCAGGCCTGATCAACTTGGTCTTTGACCGCCTGGACGGCGACAACGCTTTCCGGGACATTGACGAGTTCTTGACAGTTCTCAGCAGGGCATCGCAGGTATGTTCTCAGCACTGATGCGGCAAGCTTGAAGAAGTGTTATTCTCTGCGTGGCAAAAAAATACAAAAAAACAACAACAATAAAACAAAAGAGCCCCCAAAGGCTTTCGGGACGCAGCGTCTGACGGAAATGTCCCTTTCTGTTTGTTTGTCATTTCCTCTAGGCTTTGGACATCGATCCTCTGGTGAGGGACATCATGATGAGTCGAGCCTTCGACATCATCAGCTTTCATTTTGAAGGCTTTGGAACCCACGACTGGGTTTCCTGGTTCACTGTGAAACTGACACCTCTCCTGTCCAGCTTGACTGCAGAGATGCTAAAGGCAACAACATCACACGTAGACTGCAACGCATACCACGTCATGTACGTAGCGCTCCCCAAATAATGCACAGCTCTGTAAAGCGGGCCTCGTGGCACTGTCATTGAAAGCGCGAGGGCATTTCTCGAGCTGGTTTATAGCGAGTGGTGGCCAAACCACGTTAAAGAGGCATCACCCTTACCTTCCTTTTGATTTGATCTTTCCAATATAGCGTTGGGGCTCTGAGCAGCGTCTTTGACCAGATTGGTTCGCCGAGACAACTCACCCCGGTCCTGGTGGGCTACCTGAAGCAGAGCCACGCAAACGGTAGGTCCAGTGGAGCCCTTTGCTCGGTCTCGTGTGCCAAAAGACAGCGCTGCTCTGTGTCTGTCAACATCTGTCTCTCCTAACGAGTCTTTCCTGCGCGCTGTCATTTCAGGGTCGAGCTGTGGGTCCAACACCGCCAGCCTCAGCACTTGGCTTGAGCAAAGCTTTGGCAAGTTCTCCATCTACGTGGATTTCGAAGACCTGCGCGTGCTCAACGAGGGTTTTGTCAGCGTGAGTGGCCCGCCGGCTATGCAGCCGTTCCCGTGACTGTTTTTTGCTTAAGCATGTTGTTTCTACAAACGTTGTTGTTGATTTTGTCCCCTGCAGTTTGATGAGCTGGACATTCTGAGCGCTTCTCAGGTCGCTCAACTGACACTGACATCCGGCGCGCTGAACAACGCAGGCCTGATCACCTTGGTCTTTGACCGCCTGGACGGCGACAACGCTTTCCGGGACATTGACGAGTTCTTGACAGTTCTCAGCAGGGCATCGCAGGTATGTTCTCATCACTGAGGCAGCAAGCTTGAAGAAGTGTTATTCTCTGCGTGGCAAAAAAAAAATAACAACAATAAAACAAAAGAGCCCCCAAAGGCTTTCGGGACGCAGCGTCTGATGGAAATGTCCCTTTCTTTTTTTTTGTCATTTCCTCTAGGCCTTGGACATCGATCCTCTGGTGAGGGACATCATGATGAGTCGAGCCTTCGACATCATCAGCCTTCATTTTGAAGGCTTTGGAACCCACGACTGGGTGTCCTGGTTCACTGTGAAACTGACACCTCTCCTGCCCAGCTTGACTGCAGAGATGCTACAGGCAACAACATCACACGCAGACTGCAACGCATACCACGTCATGTACGTAGCGCTCCCCAAATGCTGCACAGCTCTGTAAAGCGGGCCTAGTGGCACTGTCATTGAAAGCGCGAGGGCATTTCTCGAGCTGGTTTATAGCGAGTGGTGGCCAAACCACGTTAAAGAGGCATCACCCTTACCTTCCTTTTGATTTGATCTTTCCAATATAGCGTTGGGGCTCTGAGCAGCGTCTTTGACCAGATTGATTCGCCGAGACAACTCACCCCGGTCCTGGTGGGCTACCTGAAGCAGAGCCATGCAAACGGTAGGTCCAGTGGAGCCTTTGCTCGGTCTCGTGTGCTAGAAGACAGCGCTGCTCTGTGTCTGTCAACATCTGTCTCTCCTAACGAGTCTTTCCTGCGCGCTGTCATTTCAGGGTCGAGCTGTGGGTCCAACACCGCCAGCCTCAGCACTTGGCTTGAGCAAAGCTTTGGCAAGTTCTCCATCTACGTGGATTTCGAAGACCTGCGCGTGCTCAACGAGGGCTTTGTCAGCGTGAGTGGCCCGCCGGCTATGCAGCCGTTCCCGTGACTGTTTTTTGCGCAAGCATGTTGTTTCTACAAACGTTGTTGTTGATTTTGTCCCCTGCAGTTTGATGAGCTGGACATTCTGAGCGCTTCTCAGGTCGCTCAACTGACACTGACATCCGGCGCGCTGAACAACGCAGGCCTGATCAACTTGGTCTTTGACCGCCTGGACGGCGACAACGCTTTCCGGGACATTGACGAGTTCTTGACAGTTCTCAGCAGGGCATCGCAGGTATGTTCTCAGCACTGATGCGGCAAGCTTGAAGAAGTGTTATTCTCTGCGTGGCAAAAAAAAAATAACAACAATAAAACAAAAGAGACCCCAAAGGCTTTCGGGACGCAGCGTCTGACGGAAATGTCCCTTTCTGTTTGTTTGTCATTTCCTCTAGGCCTTGGACATCGATCCTCTGGTGAGGGACATCATGATGAGTCGAGCCTTCGACATCATCAGCCTTCATTTTGAAGGCTTTGGAACCCACGACTGGGTTTCCTGGTTCACTGTGAAACTGACACCTCTCCTGCCCAGCTTGACTGCAGAGATGCTACAGGCAACAACATCACACGCAGACTGCAACGCATACCACGTCATGTACGTAGCGCTCCGCAAATGCTGCACAGCTCTGTAAAGCGGGCCTCGTGGCATTGTCATTGAAAGTGCGAGGGCATTTCTCGAGCTGGTTTATAGGGAGTGGTGGCCAAACCACGTTAAAGAGGCATCACCCTTACCTTCCTTTTGATTTGATCTTTCCAATATAGCGTTGGGGCTCTGAGCAGCGTCTTTGACCAGATTGATTCGCCGAGACAACTCACCCCGGTCCTGGTGGGCTACCTGAAGCAGAGCCACGCAAACGGTAGGTCCAGTGGAGCCCTTTGTTCGGTCTCGTGTGCTAGAAGACAGCGCTGCTCTGTGTCTGTCAACATCTGTCTCTCCTAACGAGTCTTTCCTGCACGCTGTCATTTCAGGGTCGAGCTGTGGGTCCAACACCGCCAGCCTTAGCACTTGGCTTGAGCAAAGCTTTGGCAAGTTCTCCATCTACGTGGATTTCGAAGACCTGCGCGTGCTCAACGAGGGCTTTGTCAGCGTGAGTGGCCCGCCGGCTATGCAGCCGTTCCTGTGACTGTTTTTTGCGCAAGCATGTTGTTTCTACAAACGTTGTTGTTGATTTTGTCCCCTGCAGTTTGATGAGCTGGACATTCTGAGCGCTTCTCAGGTCGCTCAACTGACACTGACATCCGGCGCGCTGAACAACGCAGGCCTGATCACCTTGGTCTTTGACCGCCTGGACGGCGACAACGCTTTCCGGGACATTGACGAGTTCTTGACAGTTCTCAGCAGGGCATCGCAGGTATGTTCTCATCACTGAGGCAGCAAGCTTGAAGAAGTGTTATTCTCTGCGTGGCAAAAAAAAAATAACAACAATAAAACAAAAGAGCCCCCAAAGGCTTTCGGGACGCAGCGTCTGACGGAAATGTCCCTTTCTGTTTGTTTGTCATTTCCTCTAGGCCTTGGACATCGATCCTCTGGTGAGGGACATCATGATGAGTCGAGCCTTCGACATCATCAGCCTTCATTTTGAAGGCTTTGGAACCCACGACTGGGTTTCCTGGTTCACTGTGAAACTGACACCTCTCCTGCCCAGCTTGACTGCAGAGATGCTACAGGCAACAACATCACACGCAGACTGCAACGCATACCACGTCATGTACGTAGCGCTCCCCAAATGCTGCACAGCTCTGTAAAGCGGGCCTCGTGGCACTGTCATTGAAAGGGCGAAGGCATTTCTCAAGCTGGTTTATAGCAGGTGGTGGCCAAACCACGTTAAAGAGGCATCACCCTTACCTTCCTTTTGATTTGATCTTTCCAATATAGCGTTGGGGCTCTTAGCAGCGTCTTTGACCAGATTGATTCGCCGAGACAACTCACCCCGGTCCTGGTGGGCTACCTGAAGCAGAGCCACGCAAACGGTAGGTCCAGTGGAGCACTTTGCTCGGTCTCGTGTGCTAGAAGACAGCGCTGCTCTGTGTCTGTCAACATCTGTCTCTCCTAACGAGTCTTTCCTGCGCGCTGTCATTTCAGGGTCGAGCTGTGGGTCCAACACCGCCAGCCTCAGCACTTGGCTTGAGCAAAGCTTTGGCAAGTTCTCCATCTATGTGGATTTCGAAGACCTGCGCGTGCTCAACGAGGGCTTTGTCAGCGTGAGTGGCCCGCCGGCAATGCAGCCGTTCCTGTGACTGTTTTTTGCTTAAGCATGTTGTTTCTACAAACGTTGTTGTTGATTTTGTCCCCTGCAGTTTGATGAGCTGGACATTCTGAGCGCTTCTCAGGTCGCTCAACTGACACTGACATCCGGCGCGCTGAACAACGCAGGCCTGATCAACTTGGTCTTTGACCGCCTGGACGGCGACAACGCTTTCCGGGACATTGACGAGTTCTTGGCAGTTCTCAGCAGGGCATCGCAGGTATGTTCTCAGCACTGATGCGGCAAGCTTGAAGAAGTGTTATTCTCTGCGTGGGGAAAAAAAAATAACAACAATAAAACAAAAGAGACCCCAAAGGCTTTCGGGACGCAGCGTCTGACGGAAATGTCCCTTTCTTTTTTTTTGTCATTTCCTCTAGGCCTTGGACATCGATCCTCTGGTGAGGGACATCATGATGAGTCGAGCCTTCGACATCATCAGCCTTCATTTTGAAGGCTTTGGAACCCACGACTGGGTGTCCTGGTTCACTATGAAACTGACACCTCTCCTGCCCAGCTTGACTGCAGAGATGCTACAGGCAACAACATCACACGCAGACTGCAACGCATACCACGTCATGTACGTAGCGCTCCCCAAATGCTACACAGCTCTGTAAAGCGGGCCTCGTGGCACTGTCATTGAAAGCGCGAGGGCATTTCTTGAGCTGGTTTATAGCGAGTGGTGGCCAAACCACGTTAAAGAGATATCACCCTTACCTTCCTTTTGATTTGATCTTTCCAATATAGCGTTGGGGCTCTGAGCAGCGTCTTTGACCAGATTGATTCGCCGAGACAACTCACCCCGGTCCTGGTGGGCTACCTGAAGCAGAGCCACGCAAACGGTAGGTCCAGTGGAGCCCTTTGCTCGGTCTCGTGTGCTAGAAGACAGCGCTGCTCTGTGTGTGTCAACATCTGTCTCTACTAACGAGTCTTTCCTGCGCGCTGTCATTTCAGGGTCGAGCTGTGGGTCCAACACCGCCAGCCTCAGCACTTGGCTTGAGCAAAGCTTTGGCAAGTTCTCCATCTACGTGGATTTCGAAGACCTGCGCGTGCTCAACGAGGGTTTTGTCAGCGTGAGTGGCCCACCGGCTATGCAGCCGTTCCCGTGACTGTTTTTTGCTTAAGCATGTTGTTTCTACAAACGTTGTTGTTGATTTTGTCCCCTGCAGTTTGATGAGCTGGACATTCTGAGCGCTTCTCAGGTCGCTCAACTGACACTGACATCCGGCGCGCTGAACAACGCAGGCCTGATCACCTTGGTCTTTGACCGCCTGGACGGCGACAACGCTTTCCGGGACATTGACGAGTTCTTGACAGTTCTCAGCAGGGCATCGCAGGTATGTTCTCATCACTGAGGCAGCAAGCTTGAAGAAGTGTTATTCTCTGCGTGGCAAAAAAAAAATAACAACAATAAAACAAAAGAGCCCCCAAAGGCTTTCGGGACGCAGCGTCTGACGGAAATGTCCCTTTCTGTTTGTTTGTCATTTCCTCTAGGCCTTGGACATCGATCCTCTGGTGAGGGACATCATGATGAGTCGAGCCTTCGACATCATCAGCCTTCATTTTGAAGGCTTTGGAACCCACGACTGGGTTTCCTGGTTCACTGTGAAACTGACACCTCTCCTGCCCAGCTTGACTGCAGAGATGCTACAGGCAACAACATCACACGCAGACTGCAACGTATACCACATCATGTACGTAGCGCTCCCCAAATGCTGCACAGCTCTGTAAAGCGGGCCTTGTGGCACTGTCATTGAAAGCGCGAGGGCATTTCTCGAGCTGGTTTATAGCGAGTGGTGGCCAAACCACGTTAAAGAGGCATCACCCTTACCTTCCTTTTGATTTGATCTTTCCAATATAGCGTTGGGGCTCTGGGCAGCGTCTTTGACCAGATTGATTCGCCGAGACAACTCACCCCGGTCCTGGTGGGCTACCTGAAGCAGAGCCACGCAAACGGTAGGTCCAGTGGAGCCCTTTGCTCGGTCTCGTGTGCTAGAAGACAGCGCTGCTCTGTGTGTGTCAACATCTGTCTCTACTAACGAGTCTTTCCTGCGCGCTGTCATTTCAGGGTCGAGCTGTGGGTCCAACACCGCCAGCCTCAGCACTTGGCTTGAGCAAAGCTTTGGCAAGTTCTCCATCTATGTGGATTTCGAAGACCTGCGCGTGCTCAACGAGGGCTTTGTCAGCGTGAGTGGCCCGCCGGCTATGCAGCCGTTCCCGTGACTGTTTTTTGCTTAAGCATGTTGTTTCTACAAACGTTGTTGTTGATTTTGTCCCCTGCAGTTTGATGAGCTGGACATTCTGAGCGCTTCTCAGGTCGCTCAACTGACACTGACATCCGGCGCGCTGAACAACGCAGGCCTGATCAACTTGGTCTTTGACCGCCTGGACGGCGACAACGCTTTCCGGGACATTGACGAGTTCTTGGCAGTTCTCAGCAGGGCATCGCAGGTATGTTCTCAGCACTGATGCGGCAAGCTTGAAGAAGTGTTATTCTCTGCGTGGCGAAAAAAAAATAACAACAATAAAACAAAAGAGACCCCAAAGGCTTTCGGGACGCAGCGTCTGACGGAAATGTCCCTTTCTTTTTTTTTGTCATTTCCTCTAGGCCTTGGACATCGATCCTCTGGTGAGGGACATCATGATGAGTCGAGCCTTCGACATCATCAGCCTTCATTTTGAAGGCTTTGGAACCCACGACTGGGTGTCCTGGTTCACTGTGAAACTGACACCTCTCCTGCCCAGCTTGACTGCAGAGATGCTACAGGCAACAACATCACACGCAGACTGCAACGCATACCACGTCATGTACGTAGCGCTCCCCAAATGCTGCACAGCTCTGTAAAGCGGGCCTCGTGGCACTGTCATTGAAAGCGCGCGGGCATTTCTCGAGCTGGTTTATAGCGAGTGGGGGCCAAACCACGTTAAAGAGGCATCACCCTTACCTTCCTTTTGATTTGATCTTTCCAATATAGCGTTGGGGCTCTGAGCAGCGTCTTTGACCAGATTGATTCGCCGAGACAACTCACCCCGGTCCTGGTGGGCTACCTGAAGCAGAGCCACGCAAACGGTAGGTCCAGTGGAGCCCTTTGCTCGGTCTCGTGTGCTAAAAGACAGCGCTGCTCTGTGTCTGTCAACATCTGTCTCTCCTAACGAGTCTTTCCTGCGCGCTGTCATTTCAGGGTCGAGCTGTGGGTCCAACACCGCCAGCCTCAGCACTTGGCTTGAGCAAAGCTTTGGCAAGTTCTCCATCTACGTGGATTTCGAAGACCTGCGCGTGCTCAACGAGGGTTTTGTCAGCGTGAGTGGCCCGCCGGCTATGCAGCCGTTCCCGTGACTGTTTTTTGCTTAAGCATGTTGTTTCTACAAACGTTGTTGTTGATTTTGTCCCCTGCAGTTTGATGAGCTGGACATTCTGAGCGCTTCTCAGGTCGCTCAACTGACACTGACATCCGGCGCGCTGAACAACGCAGGCCTGATCACCTTGGTCTTTGACCGCCTGGACGGCGACAACGCTTTCCGGGACATTGACGAGTTCTTGACAGTTCTCAGCAGGGCATCGCAGGTATGTTCTCATCACTGAGGCAGCAAGCTTGAAGAAGTGTTATTCTCTGCGTGGCAAAAAAAAAATAACAACAATAAAACAAAAGAGCCCCCAAAGGCTTTCGGGACGCAGCGTCTGACGGAAATGTCCCTTTCTTTTTTTTTGTCATTTCCTCTAGGCCTTGGACATCGATCCTCTGGTGAGGGACATCATGATGAGTCGAGCCTTCGACATCATCAGCCTTCATTTTGAAGGCTTTGGAACCCACGACTGGGTGTCCTGGTTCACTGTGAAACTGACACCTCTCCTGCCCAGCTTGACTGCAGAGATGCTACAGGCAACAACATCACACGCAGACTGCAACGCATACCACGTCATGTACGTAGCGCTCCCAAATGCTGCACAGCTCTGTAAAGCGGGCCTCGTGGCACTGTCATTGAAAGCGCGAGGGCATTTCTCGAGCTGGTTTATAGCGAGTGGTGGCCAAACCACGTTAAAGAGGCATCACACTTACCTTCCTTTTGATTTGATCTTTCCAATATAGCGTTGGGGCTCTGAGCAGCGTCTTTGACCAGATTGATTCGCCGAGACAACTCACCCCGGTCCTGGTGGGCTACCTGAAGCAGAGCCACGCAAACGGTAGGTCCAGTGGAGCCTTTGCTCGGTCTCGTGTGCTAGAAGACAGCGCTGCTCTGTGTCTGTCAACATCTGTCTCTCCTAACGAGTCTTTCCTGCGCGCTGTCATTTCAGGGTCGAGCTGTGGGTCCAACACCGCCAGCCTCAGCACTTGGCTTGAGCAAAGCTTTGGCAAGTTCTCCATCTATGTGGATTTCGAAGACCTGCGCGTGCTCAACGAGGGCTTTGTCAGCGTGAGTGGCCCGCCGGCTATGCAGCCGTTCCCGTGACTGTTTTTTGCGCAAGCATGTTGTTTCTACAAACGTTGTTGTTGATTTTGTCCCCTGCAGTTTGATGAGCTGGACATTCTGAGCGCTTCTCAGGTCGCTCAACTGACACTGACATCCGGCGCGCTGAACAACGCAGGCCTGATCAACTTGGTCTTTGACCGCCTGGACGGCGACAACGCTTTCCGGGACATTGACGAGTTCTTGACAGTTCTCAGCAGGGCATCGCAGGTATGTTCTCAGCACTGATGCGGCAAGCTTGAAGAAGTGTTATTCTCTGCGTGGCAAAAAAAAAATAACAACAATAAAACAAAAGAGACCCCAAAGGCTTTCGGGACGCAGCGTCTGACGGAAATGTCCCTTTCTGTTTGTTTGTCATTTCCTCTAGGCCTTGGACATCGATCCTCTGGTGAGGGACATCATGATGAGTCGAGCCTTCGACATCATCAGCCTTCATTTTGAAGGCTTTGGAACCCACGACTGGGTTTCCTGGTTCACTGTGAAACTGACACCTCTCCTGCCCAGCTTGACTGCAGAGATGCTACAGGCAACAACATCACACGCAGACTGCAACGCATACCACGTCATGTACGTAGCGCTCCGCAAATGCTGCACAGCTCTGTAAAGCGGGCCTCGTGGCACTGTCATTGAAAGCGCGAGGGCATTTCTCGAGCTGGTTTATAGGGAGTGGTGGCCAAACCACGTTAAAGAGGCATCACCCTTACCTTCCTTTTGATTTGATCTTTCCAATATAGCGTTGGGGCTCTGAGCAGCGTCTTTGACCAGATTGATTCGCCGAGACAACTCACCCCGGTCCTCGTGGGCTACCTGAAGCAGAGCCACGCAAACGGTAGGTCCAGTGGAGCACTTTGCTCGGTCTCGTGTGCTAGAAGACAGCGCTGCTCTGTGTCTGTCAACATCTGTCTCTCCTAACGAGTCTTTCCTGCGCGCTGTCATTTCAGGGTCGAGCTGTGGGTCCAACACCGCCAGCCTCAGCACTTGGCTTGAGCAAAGCTTTGGCAAGTTCTCCATCTACGTGGATTTCGAAGACCTGCGCGTGCTCAACGAGGGTTTTGTCAGCGTGAGTGGCCCGCCGGCTATGCAGCCGTTCCCGTGACTGTTTTTTGCTTAAGCATGTTGTTTCTAGAAACGTTGTTGTTGATTTTGTCCCCTGCAGTTTGATGAGCTGGACTTTCTGAGCGCTTCTCAGGTCGCTCAACTGACACTGACATCCGGCGCGCTGAACAACGCAGGCCTGATCACCTTGGTCTTTGACCGCCTGGACGGCGACAACGCTTTCCGGGACATTGACGAGTTCTTGACAGTTCTCAGCAGGGCATCGCAGGTATGTTCTCATCACTGAGGCAGCAAGCTTGAAGAAGTGTTATTCTCTGCGTGGCAAAAAAAAAATAACAACAATAAAACAAAAGAGCCCCCAAAGGCTTTCGGGACGCAGCGTCTGACGGAAATGTCCCTTTCTGTTTGTTTGTCATTTCCTCTAGGCCTTGGACATCGATCCTCTGGTGAGGGACATCATGATGAGTCGAGCCTTCGACATCATCAGCCTTCATTTTGAAGGCTTTGGAACCCACGACTGGGTTTCCTGGTTCACTGTGAAACTGACACCTCTCCTGCCCAGCTTGACTGCAGAGATGCTACAGGCAACAACATCACACGCAGACTGCAACGTATACCACATCATGTACGTAGCGCTCCCCAAATGCTGCACAGCTCTGTAAAGCGGGCCTCGTGGCACTGTCATTGAAAGCGCGAGGGCATTTCTCGAGCTGGTTTATAGCGAGTGGTGGCCAAACCACGTTAAAGAGGCATCACCCTTACCTTCCTTTTGATTTGATCTTTCCAATATAGCGTTGGGGCTCTGGGCAGCGTCTTTGACCAGATTGATTCGCCGAGACAACTCACCCCGGTCCTGGTGGGCTACCTGAAGCAGAGCCACGCAAACGGTAGGTCCAGTGGAGCCCTTTGCTCGGTCTCGTGTGCTAGAAGACAGCGCTGCTCTGTGTGTGTCAACATCTGTCTCTACTAACGAGTCTTTCCTGCGCGCTGTCATTTCAGGGTCGAGCTGTGGGTCCAACACCGCCAGCCTCAGCACTTGGCTTGAGCAAAGCTTTGGCAAGTTCTCCATCTATGTGGATTTCGAAGACCTGCGCGTGCTCAACGAGGGCTTTGTCAGCGTGAGTGGCCCGCCGGCTATGCAGCCGTTCCCGTGACTGTTTTTTGCTTAAGCATGTTGTTTCTACAAACGTTGTTGTTGATTTTGTCCCCTTCAGTTTGATGAGCTGGACATTCTGAGCGCTTCTCAGGTCGCTCAACTGACACTGACATCCGGCGCGCTGAACAACGCAGGCCTGATCAACTTGGTCTTTGACCGCCTGGACGGCGACAACGCTTTCCGGGACATTGACGAGTTCTTGGCAGTTCTCAGCAGGGCATCGCAGGTATGTTCTCAGCACTGATGCGGCAAGCTTGAAGAAGTGTTATTCTCTGCGTGGCGAAAAAAAAATAACAACAATAAAACAAAAGAGACCCCAAAGGCTTTCGGGACGCAGCGTCTGACGGAAATGTCCCTTTCTTTTTTTTTGTCATTTCCTCTAGGCCTTGGACATCGATCCTCTGGTGAGGGACATCATGATGAGTCGAGCCTTCGACATCATCAGCCTTCATTTTGAAGGCTTTGGAACCCACGACTGGGTGTCCTGGTTCACTGTGAAACTGACACCTCTCCTGCCCAGCTTGACTGCAGAGATGCTACAGGCAACAACATCACACGCAGACTGCAACGCATACCACGTCATGTACGTAGCGCTCCCCAAATGCTGCACAGCTCTGTAAAGCGGGCCTCGTGGCACTGTCATTGAAAGCGCGAGGGCATTTCTCGAGCTGGTTTATAGCGAGTGGTGGCCAAACTACGTTAAAGAGGCATCACCCTTACCTTCCTTTTGATTTGATCTTTCCAATATAGCGTTGGGGCTCTGAGCAGCGTCTTTGACCAGATTGATTCGCCGAGACAACTCACCCCGGTCCTGGTGGGCTACCTGAAGCAGAGCCACGCAAACGGTAGGTCCAGTGGAGCCCTTTGCTCGGTCTCGTGTGCTAAAAGACAGCGCTGCTCTGTGTCTGTCAACATCTGTCTCTCCTAACGAGTCTTTCCTGCGCGCTGTCATTTCAGGGTCGAGCTGTGGGTCCAACACCGCCAGCCTCAGCACTTGGCTTGAGCAAAGCTTTGGCAAGTTCTCCATCTACGTGGATTTCGAAGACCTGCGCGTGCTCAACGAGGGTTTTGTCAGCGTGAGTGGCCCGCCGGCTATGCAGCCGTTCCCGTGACTGTTTTTTGCTTAAGCATGTTGTTTCTACAAACGTTGTTGTTGATTTTGTCCCCTGCAGTTTGATGAGCTGGACATTCTGAGCGCTTCTCAGGTCGCTCAACTGACACTGACATCCGGCGCGCTGAACAACGCAGGCCTGATCACCTTGGTCTTTGACCGCCTGGACGGCGACAACGCTTTCCGGGACATTGACGAGTTCTTGACAGTTCTCAGCAGGGCATCGCAGGTATGTTCTCATCACTGAGGCAGCAAGCTTGAAGAAGTGTTATTCTCTGCGTGGCAAAAAAAAAAATAACAACAATAAAACAAAAGAGCCCCCAAAGGCTTTCGGGACGCAGCGTCTGACGGAAATGTCCCTTTCTGTTTGTTTGTCATTTCCTCTAGGCCTTGGACATCGATCCTCTGGTGAGGGACATCATGATGAGTCGAGCCTTCGACATCATCAGCCTTCATTTTGAAGGCTTTGGAACCCACGACTGGGTTTCCTGGTTCACTGTGAAACTGACACCTCTCCTGCCCAGCTTGACTGCAGAGATGCTACAGGCAACAACATCACACGCAGACTGCAACGTATACCACATCATGTACGTAGCGCTCCCCAAATGCTGCACAGCTCTGTAAAGCGGGCCTCGTGGCACTGTCATTGAAAGCGCGAGGGCATTTCTCGAGCTGGTTTATAGCGAGTGGTGGCCAAACCACGTTAAAGAGGCATCACCCTTACCTTCCTTTTGATTTGATCTTTCCAATATAGCGTTGGGGCTCTGGGCAGCGTCTTTGACCAGATTGATTCGCCGAGACAACTCACCCCGGTCCTGGTGGGCTACCTGAAGCAGAGCCACGCAAACGGTAGGTCCAGTGGAGCCCTTTGCTCGGTCTCGTGTGCTAGAAGACAGCGCTGCTCTGTGTGTGTCAACATCTGTCTCTACTAACGAGTCTTTCCTGCGCGCTGTCATTTCAGGGTCGAGCTGTGGGTCCAACACCGCCAGCCTCAGCACTTGGCTTGAGCAAAGCTTTGGCAAGTTCTCCATCTATGTGGATTTCGAAGACCTGCGCGTGCTCAACGAGGGCTTTGTCAGCGTGAGTGGCCCGCCGGCTATGCAGCCGTTCCCGTGACTGTTTTTTGCTTAAGCATGTTGTTTCTACAAACGTTGTTGTTGATTTTGTCCCCTTCAGTTTGATGAGCTGGACATTCTGAGCGCTTCTCAGGTCGCTCAACTGACACTGACATCCGGCGCGCTGAACAACGCAGGCCTGATCAACTTGGTCTTTGACCGCCTGGACGGCGACAACGCTTTCCGGGACATTGACGAGTTCTTGGCAGTTCTCAGCAGGGCATCGCAGGTATGTTCTCAGCACTGATGCAGCAAGCTTGAAGAAGTGTTATTCTCTGCGTGGCGAAAAAAAAATAACAACAATAAAACAAAAGAGACCCCAAAGGCTTTCGGGACGCAGCGTCTGACGGAAATGTCCCTTTCTTTTTTTTTGTCATTTCCTCTAGGCCTTGGACATCGATCCTCTGGTGAGGGACATCATGATGAGTCGAGCCTTCGACATCATCAGCCTTCATTTTGAAGGCTTTGGAACCCACGACTGGGTGTCCTGGTTCACTGTGAAACTGACACCTCTCCTGCCCAGCTTGACTGCAGAGATGCTACAGGCAACAACATCACACGCAGACTGCAACGCATACCACGTCATGTACGTAGCGCTCCCCAAATGCTGCACAGCTCTGTAAAGCGGGCCTCGTGGCACTGTCATTGAAAGCGCGAGGGCATTTCTCGAGCTGGTTTATAGCGAGTGGTGGCCAAACTACGTTAAAGAGGCATCACCCTTACCTTCCTTTTGATTTGATCTTTCCAATATAGCGTTGGGGCTCTGAGCAGCGTCTTTGACCAGATTGATTCGCCGAGACAACTCACCCCGGTCCTGGTGGGCTACCTGAAGCAGAGCCACGCAAACGGTAGGTCCAGTGGAGCCCTTTGCTCGGTCTCGTGTGCTAAAAGACAGCGCTGCTCTGTGTCTGTCAACATCTGTCTCTCCTAACGAGTCTTTCCTGCGCGCTGTCATTTCAGGGTCGAGCTGTGGGTCCAACACCGCCAGCCTCAGCACTTGGCTTGAGCAAAGCTTTGGCAAGTTCTCCATCTACGTGGATTTTGAAGACCTGCGCGTGCTCAACGAGGGTTTTGTCAGCGTGAGTGGCCCGCCGGCTATGCAGCCGTTCCCGTGACTGTTTTTTGCTTAAGCATGTTGTTTCTACAAACGTTGTTGTTGATTTTGTCCCCTGCAGTTTGATGAGCTGGACATTCTGAGCGCTTCTCAGGTCGCTCAACTGACACTGACATCCGGCGCGCTGAACAACGCAGGCCTGATCACCTTGGTCTTTGACCGCCTGGACGGCGACAACGCTTTCCGGGACATTGACGAGTTCTTGACAGTTCTCAGCAGGGCATCGCAGGTATGTTCTCATCACTGAGGCAGCAAGCTTGAAGAAGTGTTATTCTCTGCGTGGCAAAAAAAAAATAACAACAATAAAACAAAAGAGCCCCCAAAGGCTTTCGGGACGCAGCGTCTGACGGAAATGTCCCTTTCTTTTTTTTTGTCATTTCCTCTAGGCCTTGGACATCGATCCTCTGGTGAGGGACATCATGATGAGTCGAGCCTTCGACATCATCAGCCTTCATTTTGAAGGCTTTGGAACCCACGACTGGGTGTCCTGGTTCACTGTGAAACTGACACCTCTCCTGCCCAGCTTGACTGCAGAGATGCTACAGGCAACAACATCACACGCAGACTGCAACGCATACCACGTCATGTACGTAGCGCTCCCCAAATGCTGCACAGCTCTGTAAAGCGGGCCTCGTGGCACTGTCATTGAAAGCGCGAGGGCATTTCTCGAGCTGGTTTATAGCGAGTGGTGGCCAAACCACGTTAAAGAGGCATCACCCTTACCTTCCTTTTGATTTGATCTTTCCAATATAGCGTTGGGGCTCTGAGCAGCGTCTTTGACCAGATTGATTCGCCGAGACAACTCACCCCGGTCCTGGTGGGCTACCTGAAGCAGAGCCACGCAAACGGTAGGTCCAGTGGAGCCTTTGCTCGGTCTCGTGTGCTAGAAGACAGCGCTGCTCTGTGTCTGTCAACATCTGTCTCTCCTAACGAGTCTTTCCTGCGCGCTGTCATTTCAGGGTCGAGCTGTGGGTCCAACACCGCCAGCCTCAGCACTTGGCTTGAGCAAAGCTTTGGCAAGTTCTCCATCTACGTGGATTTCGAAGACCTGCGCGTGCTCAACGAGGGCTTTGTCAGCGTGAGTGGCCCGCCGGCTATGCAGCCGTTCCCGTGACAGTTTTTTGCGCAAGCATGTTGTTTCTACAAACGTTGTTGTTGATTTTGTCCCCTGCAGTTTGGTGAGCTGGACATTCTGAGCGCTTCTCAGGTCGCTCAACTGACACTGACATCCGGCGCGCTGAACAACGCAGGCCTGATCACCTTGGTCTTTGACCGCCTGGACGGCGACAACGCTTTCCGGGACATTGACGAGTTCTTGACAGTTCTCAGCAGGGCATCGCAGGTATGTTTTCATAACTGAGGCAGCAAGCTTGAAGAAGTGTTATTCTCTGCGTGGCAAAAAAAAAATAACAACAATAAAACAAAAGAGCCCCCAAAGGCTTTCGGGACGCAGCGTCTGACGGAAATGTCCCTTTCTGTTTGTTTGTCATTTCCTCTAGGCCTTGGACATCGATCCTCTGGTGAGGGACATCATGATGAGTCGAGCCTTCGACATCATCAGCCTTCATTTTGAAGGCTTTGGAACCCACGACTGGGTTTCCTGGTTCACTGTGAAACTGACACCTCTCCTGCCCAGCTTGACTGCAGAGATGCTACAGGCAACAACATCACACGCAGACTGCAACGCATACCACGTCATGTACGTAGCGCTCCCCAAATGCTGCACAGCTCTGTAAAGCGGGCCTCGTGGCACTGTCATTGAAAGCGCGAGGGCATTTCTTGAGCTGGTTTATAGCGAGTGGTGGCCAAACCACGTTAAAGAGATATCACCCTTACCTTCCTTTTGATTTGATCTTTCCAATATAGCGTTGGGGCTCTGAGCAGCGTCTTTGACCAGATTGATTCGCCGAGACAACTCACCCCGGTCCTGGTGGGCTACCTGAAGCAGAGCCACGCAAACGGTAGGTCCAGTGGAGCCCTTTGCTCGGTCTCGTGTGCTAGAAGACAACGCTGCTCTGTGTGTGTCAACATCTGTCTCTACTAACGAGTCTTTCCTGCGCGCTGTCATTTCAGGGTCGAGCTGTGGGTCCAACACCGCCAGCCTCAGCACTTGGCTTGAGCAAAGCTTTGGCAAGTTCTCCATCTATGTGGATTTCGAAGACCTGCGCGTGCTCAACGAGGGCTTTGTCAGCGTGAGTGGCCCGCCGGCTATGCAGCCGTTCCTGTGACTGTTTTTTGCTTAAGCATGTTGTTTCTACAAACGTTGTTGTTGATTTTGTCCCCTGCAGTTTGATGAGCTGGACATTCTGAGCGCTTCTCAGGTCGCTCAACTGACACTGACATCCGGCGCGCTGAACAACGCAGGCCTGATCAACTTGGTCTTTGACCGCCTGGACGGCGACAACGCTTTCCGGGACATTGACGAGTTCTTGGCAGTTCTCAGCAGGGCATCGCAGGTATGTTCTCAGCACTGATGCGGCAAGCTTGAAGAAGTGTTATTCTCTGCGTGGCGAAAAAAAAATAACAACAATAAAACAAAAGAGACCCCAAAGGCTTTCGGGACGCAGCGTCTGACGGAAATGTCCCTTTCTTTTTTTTTGTCATTTCCTCTAGGCCTTGGACATCGATCCTCTGGTGAGGGACATCATGATGAGTCGAGCCTTCGACATCATCAGCCTTCATTTTGAAGGCTTTGGAACCCACGACTGGGTGTCCTGGTTCACTATGAAACTGACACCTCTCCTGCCCAGCTTGACTGCAGAGATGCTACAGGCAACAACATCACACGCAGACTGCAACGCATACCACCTCATGTACGTAGCGCTCCCCAAATGCTGCACAGCTCTGTAAAGCGGGCCTCGTGGCACTATCATTGAAAGCGCGAGGGCATTTCTCGAGCTGGTTTATAGCGAGTGGTGGCCAAACCACGTTAAAGAGGCATCACCCTTACCTTCCTTTTGATTTGATCTTTCCAATATAGCGTTGGGGCTCTGAGCAGCGTCTTTGACCAGATTGATTCGCCGAGACAACTCACCCCGGTCCTGGTGGGCTACCTGAAGCAGAGCCACGCAAACGGTAGGTCCAGTGGAGCCCTTTGCTCGGTCTCGTGTGCTAGAAGACAGCGCTGCTCTGTGTCTGTCAACATCTGTCTCTCCTAACGAGTCTTTCCTGCGCGCTGTCATTTCAGGGTCGAGCTGTGGGTCCAACACCGCCAGCCTCAGCACTTGGCTTGAGCAAAGCTTTGGCAAGTTCTCAATCTACGTGGATTTCGAAGACCTGCGCGTGCTCAACGAGGGCTTTGTCAGCGTGAGTGGCCCGCCGGCTATGCAGCCGTTCCCGTGACTGTTTTTTGTGCAAGCATGTTGTTTCTACAAACGTTGTTGTTGATTTTGTCCCCTGCAGTTTGGTGAGCTGGACATTCTGAGCGCTTCTCAGGTCGCTCAACTGACACTGACATCCGGCGCGCTGAACAACGCAGGCCTGATCAACTTGGTCTTTGACCGCCTGGACGGCGACAACGCTTTCCGGGACATTGACGAGTTCTTGACAGTTCTCAGCAGGGCATCGCAGGTATGTTCTCAGCACTGATGCGGCAAGCTTGAAGAAGTGTTATTCTCTGCGTGGCAAAAAAATACAAAAAAACAACAACAATAAAACAAAAGAGCCCCCAAAGGCTTTCGGGACGCAGCGTCTGACGGAAATGTCCCTTTCTGTTTGTTTGTCATTTCCTCTAGGCTTTGGACATCGATCCTCTGGTGAGGGACATCATGATGAGTCGAGCCTTCGACATCATCAGCTTTCATTTTGAAGGCTTTGGAACCCACGACTGGGTTTCCTGGTTCACTGTGAAACTGACACCTCTCCTGTCCAGCTTGACTGCAGAGATGCTAAAGGCAACAACATCACACGTAGACTGCAACGCATACCACGTCATGTACGTAGCGCTCCCCAAATAATGCACAGCTCTGTAAAGCGGGCCTCGTGGCACTGTCATTGAAAGCGCGAGGGCATTTCTCGAGCTGGTTTATAGCGAGTGGTGGCCAAACCACGTTAAAGAGGCATCACCCTTACCTTCCTTTTGATTTGATCTTTCCAATATAGCGTTGGGGCTCTGAGCAGCGTCTTTGACCAGATTGGTTCGCCGAGACAACTCACCCCGGTCCTGGTGGGCTACCTGAAGCAGAGCCACGCAAACGGTAGGTCCAGTGGAGCCCTTTGCTCGGTCTCGTGTGCCAAAAGACAGCGCTGCTCTGTGTCTGTCAACATCTGTCTCTCCTAACGAGTCTTTCCTGCGCGCTGTCATTTCAGGGTCGAGCTGTGGGTCCAACACCGCCAGCCTCAGCACTTGGCTTGAGCAAAGCTTTGGCAAGTTCTCCATCTACGTGGATTTCGAAGACCTGCGCGTGCTCAACGAGGGTTTTGTCAGCGTGAGTGGCCCGCCGGCTATGCAGCCGTTCCCGTGACTGTTTTTTGCTTAAGCATGTTGTTTCTACAAACGTTGTTGTTGATTTTGTCCCCTGCAGTTTGATGAGCTGGACATTCTGAGCGCTTCTCAGGTCGCTCAACTGACACTGACATCCGGCGCGCTGAACAACGCAGGCCTGATCACCTTGGTCTTTGACCGCCTGGACGGCGACAACGCTTTCCGGGACATTGACGAGTTCTTGACAGTTCTCAGCAGGGCATCGCAGGTATGTTCTCATCACTGAGGCAGCAAGCTTGAAGAAGTGTTATTCTCTGCGTGGCAAAAAAAAAATAACAACAATAAAACAAAAGAGCCCCCAAAGGCTTTCGGGACGCAGCGTCTGATGGAAATGTCCCTTTCTTTTTTTTTGTCATTTCCTCTAGGCCTTGGACATCGATCCTCTGGTGAGGGACATCATGATGAGTCGAGCCTTCGACATCATCAGCCTTCATTTTGAAGGCTTTGGAACCCACGACTGGGTGTCCTGGTTCACTGTGAAACTGACACCTCTCCTGCCCAGCTTGACTGCAGAGATGCTACAGGCAACAACATCACACGCAGACTGCAACGCATACCACGTCATGTACGTAGCGCTCCCCAAATGCTGCACAGCTCTGTAAAGCGGGCCTCGTGGCACTGTCATTGAAAGCGCGAGGGCATTTCTCGAGCTGGTTTATAGCGAGTGGTGGCCAAACCACGTTAAAGAGGCATCACCCTTACCTTCCTTTTGATTTGATCTTTCCAATATAGCGTTGGGGCTCTGAGCAGCGTCTTTGACCAGATTGATTCGCCGAGACAACTCACCCCGGTCCTGGTGGGCTACCTGAAGCAGAGCCATGCAAACGGTAGGTCCAGTGGAGCCTTTGCTCGGTCTCGTGTGCTAGAAGACAGCGCTGCTCTGTGTCTGTCAACATCTGTCTCTCCTAACGAGTCTTTCCTGCGCGCTGTCATTTCAGGGTCGAGCTGTGGGTCCAACACCGCCAGCCTCAGCACTTGGCTTGAGCAAAGCTTTGGCAAGTTCTCCATCTACGTGGATTTCGAAGACCTGCGCGTGCTCAACGAGGGCTTTGTCAGCGTGAGTGGCCCGCCGGCTATGCAGCCGTTCCCGTGACTGTTTTTTGCGCAAGCATGTTGTTTCTACAAACGTTGTTGTTGATTTTGTCCCCTGCAGTTTGATGAGCTGGACATTCTGAGCGCTTCTCAGGTCGCTCAACTGACACTGACATCCGGCGCGCTGAACAACGCAGGCCTGATCAACTTGGTCTTTGACCGCCTGGACGGCGACAACGCTTTCCGGGACATTGACGAGTTCTTGACAGTTCTCAGCAGGGCATCGCAGGTATGTTCTCAGCACTGATGCGGCAAGCTTGAAGAAGTGTTATTCTCTGCGTGGCAAAAAAAAAATAACAACAATAAAACAAAAGAGACCCCAAAGGCTTTCGGGACGCAGCGTCTGACGGAAATGTCCCTTTCTGTTTGTTTGTCATTTCCTCTAGGCCTTGGACATCGATCCTCTGGTGAGGGACATCATGATGAGTCGAGCCTTCGACATCATCAGCCTTCATTTTGAAGGCTTTGGAACCCACGACTGGGTTTCCTGGTTCACTGTGAAACTGACACCTCTCCTGCCCAGCTTGACTGCAGAGATGCTACAGGCAACAACATCACACGCAGACTGCAACGCATACCACGTCATGTACGTAGCGCTCCGCAAATGCTGCACAGCTCTGTAAAGCGGGCCTCGTGGCATTGTCATTGAAAGTGCGAGGGCATTTCTCGAGCTGGTTTATAGGGAGTGGTGGCCAAACCACGTTAAAGAGGCATCACCCTTACCTTCCTTTTGATTTGATCTTTCCAATATAGCGTTGGGGCTCTGAGCAGCGTCTTTGACCAGATTGATTCGCCGAGACAACTCACCCCGGTCCTGGTGGGCTACCTGAAGCAGAGCCACGCAAACGGTAGGTCCAGTGGAGCCCTTTGTTCGGTCTCGTGTGCTAGAAGACAGCGCTGCTCTGTGTCTGTCAACATCTGTCTCTCCTAACGAGTCTTTCCTGCACGCTGTCATTTCAGGGTCGAGCTGTGGGTCCAACACCGCCAGCCTTAGCACTTGGCTTGAGCAAAGCTTTGGCAAGTTCTCCATCTACGTGGATTTCGAAGACCTGCGCGTGCTCAACGAGGGCTTTGTCAGCGTGAGTGGCCCGCCGGCTATGCAGCCGTTCCTGTGACTGTTTTTTGCGCAAGCATGTTGTTTCTACAAACGTTGTTGTTGATTTTGTCCCCTGCAGTTTGATGAGCTGGACATTCTGAGCGCTTCTCAGGTCGCTCAACTGACACTGACATCCGGCGCGCTGAACAACGCAGGCCTGATCACCTTGGTCTTTGACCGCCTGGACGGCGACAACGCTTTCCGGGACATTGACGAGTTCTTGACAGTTCTCAGCAGGGCATCGCAGGTATGTTCTCATCACTGAGGCAGCAAGCTTGAAGAAGTGTTATTCTCTGCGTGGCAAAAAAAAAATAACAACAATAAAACAAAAGAGCCCCCAAAGGCTTTCGGGACGCAGCGTCTGACGGAAATGTCCCTTTCTGTTTGTTTGTCATTTCCTCTAGGCCTTGGACATCGATCCTCTGGTGAGGGACATCATGATGAGTCGAGCCTTCGACATCATCAGCCTTCATTTTGAAGGCTTTGGAACCCACGACTGGGTTTCCTGGTTCACTGTGAAACTGACACCTCTCCTGCCCAGCTTGACTGCAGAGATGCTACAGGCAACAACATCACACGCAGACTGCAACGCATACCACGTCATGTACGTAGCGCTCCCCAAATGCTGCACAGCTCTGTAAAGCGGGCCTCGTGGCACTGTCATTGAAAGGGCGAAGGCATTTCTCAAGCTGGTTTATAGCAGGTGGTGGCCAAACCACGTTAAAGAGGCATCACCCTTACCTTCCTTTTGATTTGATCTTTTCAATATAGCGTTGGGGCTCTTAGCAGCGTCTTTGACCAGATTGATTCGCCGAGACAACTCACCCCGGTCCTGGTGGGCTACCTGAAGCAGAGCCACGCAAACGGTAGGTCCAGTGGAGCACTTTGCTCGGTCTCGTGTGCTAGAAGACAGCGCTGCTCTGTGTCTGTCAACATCTGTCTCTCCTAACGAGTCTTTCCTGCGCGCTGTCATTTCAGGGTCGAGCTGTGGGTCCAACACCGCCAGCCTCAGCACTTGGCTTGAGCAAAGCTTTGGCAAGTTCTCCATCTATGTGGATTTCGAAGACCTGCGCGTGCTCAACGAGGGCTTTGTCAGCGTGAGTGGCCCGCCGGCAATGCAGCCGTTCCTGTGACTGTTTTTTGCTTAAGCATGTTGTTTCTACAAACGTTGTTGTTGATTTTGTCCCCTGCAGTTTGATGAGCTGGACATTCTGAGCGCTTCTCAGGTCGCTCAACTGACACTGACATCCGGCGCGCTGAACAACGCAGGCCTGATCAACTTGGTCTTTGACCGCCTGGACGGCGACAACGCTTTCCGGGACATTGACGAGTTCTTGGCAGTTCTCAGCAGGGCATCGCAGGTATGTTCTCAGCACTGATGCGGCAAGCTTGAAGAAGTGTTATTCTCTGCGTGGCGAAAAAAAAATAACAACAATAAAACAAAAGAGACCCCAAAGGCTTTCGGGACGCAGCGTCTGACGGAAATGTCCCTTTCTTTTTTTTTGTCATTTCCTCTAGGCCTTGGACATCGATCCTCTGGTGAGGGACATCATGATGAGTCGAGCCTTCGACATCATCAGCCTTCATTTTGAAGGCTTTGGAACCCACGACTGGGTGTCCTGGTTCACTATGAAACTGACACCTCTCCTGCCCAGCTTGACTGCAGAGATGCTACAGGCAACAACATCACACGCAGACTGCAACGCATACCACCTCATGTACG
This sequence comes from Gila orcuttii, assembly GCA_026230005.1. Lineage (NCBI taxonomy): Eukaryota > Metazoa > Chordata > Actinopteri > Cypriniformes > Leuciscidae > Gila > Gila orcuttii. The sequence goes on along the minus strand of JAPDVR010000002.1, from coordinate 21,166 downwards.
TAGCGCTCCCCAAATGCTGCACAGCTCTGTAAAGCGGGCCTCGTGGCACTATCATTGAGAGCGCGAGGGCATTTCTCGAGGTGGTTTATAGCGAGTGGTGGCCAAACCACGTTAAAGAGGCATCACCCTTACCTTCCTTTTGATTTGATCTTTCCAATATAGCGTTGGGGCTCTGAGCAGCGTCTTTGACCAGATTGATTCGCCGAGACAACTCACCCCGGTCCTGGTGGGCTACCTGAAGCAGAGCCACGCAAACGGTAGGTCCAGTGGAGCCCTTTGCTCGGTCTCGTGTGCTAGAAGACAGCGCTGCTCTGTGTCTGTCAACATCTGTCTCTCCTAACGAGTCTTTCCTGCGCGCTGTCATTTCAGGGTCGAGCTGTGGGTCCAACACCGCCAGCCTCAGCACTTGGCTTGAGCAAAGCTTTGGCAAGTTCTCAATCTACGTGGATTTCGAAGACCTGCGCGTGCTCAACGAGGGCTTTGTCAGCGTGAGTGGCCCGCCGGCTATGCAGCCGTTCCCGTGACTGTTTTTTGTGCAAGCATGTTGTTTCTACAAACGTTGTTGTTGATTTTGTCCCCTGCAGTTTGGTGAGCTGGACATTCTGAGCGCTTCTCAGGTCGCTCAACTGACACTGACATCCGGCGCGCTGAACAACGCAGGCCTGATCAACTTGGTCTTTGACCGCCTGGACGGCGACAACGCTTTCCGGGACATTGACGAGTTCTTGACAGTTCTCAGCAGGGCATCGCAGGTATGTTCTCAGCACTGATGCGGCAAGCTTGAAGAAGTGTTATTCTCTGCGTGGCAAAAAAATACAAAAAAACAACAACAATAAAACAAAAGAGCCCCCAAAGGCTTTCGGGACGCAGCGTCTGACGGAAATGTCCCTTTCTGTTTGTTTGTCATTTCCTCTAGGCTTTGGACATCGATCCTCTGGTGAGGGACATCATGATGAGTCGAGCCTTCGACATCATCAGCCTTCATTTTGAAGGCTTTGGAACCCACGACTGGGTTTCCTGGTTCACTGTGAAACTGACACCTCTCCTGTCCAGCTTGACTGCAGAGATGCTACAGGCAACAACATCACACGTAGACTGCAACGCATACCACGTCATGTACGTAGCGCTCCCCAAATGCTGCACAGCTCTGTAAAGCGGGCCTCGTGGCACTGTCATTGAAAGCGCGAGGGCATTTCTCGAGCTGGTTTATAGCGAGTGGTGGCCAAACCACGTTAAAGAGGCATCACCCTTACCTTCCTTTTGATTTGATCTTTCCAATATAGCGTTGGGGCTCTGAGCAGCGTCTTTGACCAGATTGATTCGCCGAGACAACTCACCCCGGTCCTGGTGGGCTACCTGAAGCAGAGCCACGCAAACGGTAGGTCCAGTGGAGCCCTTTGCTCGGTCTCGTGTGCTAAAAGACAGCGCTGCTCTGTGTCTGTCAACATCTGTCTCTCCTAACGAGTCTTTCCTGCGCGCTGTCATTTCAGGGTCGAGCTGTGGGTCCAACACCGCCAGCCTCAGCACTTGGCTTGAGCAAAGCTTTGGCAAGTTCTCCATCTACGTGGATTTCGAAGACCTGCGCGTGCTCAACGAGGGTTTTGTCAGCGTGAGTGGCCCGCCGGCTATGCAGCCGTTCCCGTGACTGTTTTTTGCTTAAGCATGTTGTTTCTACAAACGTTGTTGTTGATTTTGTCCCCTGCAGTTTGATGAGCTGGACATTCTGAGCGCTTCTCAGGTCGCTCAACTGACACTGACATCCGGCGCGCTGAACAACGCAGGCCTGATCACCTTGGTCTTTGACCGCCTGGACGGCGACAACGCTTTCCGGGACATTGACGAGTTCTTGACAGTTCTCAGCAGGGCATCGCAGGTATGTTCTCAGCACTGATGCGGCAAGCTTGAAGAAGTGTTATTCTCTGCGTGGCAAAAAAAAAATAACAACAATAAAACAAAAGAGACCCCAAAGGCTTTCGGGACGCAGCGTCTGATGGAAATGTCCCTTTCTGTTTGTTTGTCATTTCCTCTAGGCCTTGGACATCGATCCTCTGGTGAGGGACATCATGATGAGTCGAGCCTTCGACATCATCAGCCTTCATTTTGAAGGCTTTGGAACCCACGACTGGGTTTCCTGGTTCACTGTGAAACTGACACCTCTCCTGCCCAGCTTGACTGCAGAGATGCTACAGGCAACAACATCACACGCAGACTGCAACGCATACCACGTCATGTACGTAGCGCTCCGCAAATGCTGCACAGCTCTGTAAAGCGGGCCTCGTGGCACTGTCATTGAAAGCGCGAGGGCATTTCTCGAGGTGGTTTATAGGGAGTGGTGGCCAAACCACGTTAAAGAGGCATCACCCTTACCTTCCTTTTGATTTGATCTTTCCAATATAGCGTTGGGGCTCTGAGCAGCGTCTTTGACCAGATTGATTCGCCGAGACAACTCACCCCGGTCCTGGTGGGCTACCTGAAGCAGAGCCACGCAAACGGTAGGTCCAGTGGAGCCCTTTGTTCGGTCTCGTGTGCTAGAAGACAGCGCTGCTCTGTGTCTGTCAACATCTGTCTCTCCTAACGAGTCTTTCCTGCACGCTGTCATTTCAGGGTCGAGCTGTGGGTCCAACACCGCCAGCCTTAGCACTTGGCTTGAGCAAAGCTTTGGCAAGTTCTCCATCTACGTGGATTTCGAAGACCTGCGCGTGCTCAACGAGGGCTTTGTCAGCGTGAGTGGCCCGCCGGCTATGCAGCCGTTCCCGTGACTGTTTTTTGCGCAAGCATGTTGTTTCTACAAACGTTGTTGTTGATTTTGTCCCCTGCAGTTTGATGAGCTGGACATTCTGAGCGCTTCTCAGGTCGCTCAACTGACACTGACATCCGGCGCGCTGAACAACGCAGGCCTGATCACCTTGGTCTTTGACCGCCTGGACGGCGACAACGCTTTCCGGGACATTGACGAGTTCTTGACAGTTCTCAGCAGGGCATCGCAGGTATGTTCTCATCACTGAGGCAGCAAGCTTGAAGAAGTGTTATTCTCTGCGTGGCAAAAAAAAAATAACAACAATAAAACAAAAGAGCCCCCAAAGGCTTTCGGGACGCAGCGTCTGACGGAAATGTCCCTTTCTGTTTGTTTGTCATTTCCTCTAGGCCTTGGACATCGATCCTCTGGTGAGGGACATCATGATGAGTCGAGCCTTCGACATCATCAGCCTTCATTTTGAAGGCTTTGGAACCCACGACTGGGTTTCCTGGTTCACTGTGAAACTGACACCTCTCCTGCCCAGCTTGACTGCAGAGATGCTACAGGCAACAACATCACACGCAGACTGCAACGCATACCACGTCATGTACGTAGCGCTCCCCAAATGCTGCACAGCTCTGTAAAGCGGGCCTCGTGGCACTGTCATTGAAAGGGCGAAGGCATTTCTCAAGCTGGTTTATAGCAGGTGGTGGCCAAACCACGTTAAAGAGGCATCACCCTTACCTTCCTTTTGATTTGATCTTTCCAATATAGCGTTGGGGCTCTGAGCAGCGTCTTTGACCAGATTGATTCGCCGAGACAACTCACCCCGGTCCTGGTGGGCTACCTGAAGCAGAGCCACGCAAACGGTAGGTCCAGTGGAGCACTTTGCTCGGTCTCGTGTGCTAGAAGACAGCGCTGCTCTGTGTCTGTCAACATCTGTCTCTCCTAACGAGTCTTTCCTGCGCGCTGTCATTTCAGGGTCGAGCTGTGGGTCCAACACCGCCAGCCTCAGCACTTGGCTTGAGCAAAGCTTTGGCAAGTTCTCCATCTACGTGGATTTCGAAGACCTGCGCGTGCTCAACGAGGGCTTTGTCAGCGTGAGTGGCCCGCCGGCTATGCAGCCGTTCCCGTGACAGTTTTTTGCGCAAGCATGTTGTTTCTACAAACGTTGTTGTTGATTTTGTCCCCTGCAGTTTGGTGAGCTGGACATTCTGAGCGCTTCTCAGGTCGCTCAACTGACACTGACATCCGGCGCGCTGAACAACGCAGGCCTGATCACCTTGGTCTTTGACCGCCTGGACGGCGACAACGCTTTCCGGGACATTGACGAGTTCTTGACAGTTCTCAGCAGGGCATCGCAGGTATGTTTTCATAACTGAGGCAGCAAGCTTGAAGAAGTGTTATTCTCTGCGTGGCAAAAAAAAAATAACAACAATAAAACAAAAGAGCCCCCAAAGGCTTTCGGGACGCAGCGTCTGACGGAAATGTCCCTTTCTGTTTGTTTGTCATTTCCTCTAGGCCTTGGACATCGATCCTCTGGTGAGGGACATCATGATGAGTCGAGCCTTCGACATCATCAGCCTTCATTTTGAAGGCTTTGGAACCCACGACTGGGTTTCCTGGTTCACTGTGAAACTGACACCTCTCCTGCCCAGCTTGACTGCAGAGATGCTACAGGCAACAACATCACACGCAGACTGCAACGCATACCACGTCATGTACGTAGCGCTCCCCAAATGCTGCACAGCTCTGTAAAGCGGGCCTCGTGGCACTGTCATTGAAAGCGCGAGGGCATTTCTTGAGCTGGTTTATAGCGAGTGGTGGCCAAACCACGTTAAAGAGATATCACCCTTACCTTCCTTTTGATTTGATCTTTCCAATATAGCGTTGGGGCTCTGAGCAGCGTCTTTGACCAGATTGATTCTCCGAGACAACTCACCCCGGTCCTGGTGGGCTACCTGAAGCAGAGCCACGCAAACGGTAGGTCCAGTGGAGCCCTTTGCTCGGTCTCGTGTGCTAGAAGACAACGCTGCTCTGTGTGTGTCAACATCTGTCTCTACTAACGAGTCTTTCCTGCGCGCTGTCATTTCAGGGTCGAGCTGTGGGTCCAACACCGCCAGCCTCAGCACTTGGCTTGAGCAAAGCTTTGGCAAGTTCTCCATCTATGTGGATTTCGAAGACCTGCGCGTGCTCAACGAGGGCTTTGTCAGCGTGAGTGGCCCGCCGGCTATGCAGCCGTTCCTGTGACTGTTTTTTGCTTAAGCATGTTGTTTCTACAAACGTTGTTGTTGATTTTGTCCCCTGCAGTTTGATGAGCTGGACATTCTGAGCGCTTCTCAGGTCGCTCAACTGACACTGACATCCGGCGCGCTGAACAACGCAGGCCTGATCAACTTGGTCTTTGACCGCCTGGACGGCGACAACGCTTTCCGGGACATTGACGAGTTCTTGGCAGTTCTCAGCAGGGCATCGCAGGTATGTTCTCAGCACTGATGCGGCAAGCTTGAAGAAGTGTTATTCTCTGCGTGGCGAAAAAAAAATAACAACAATAAAACAAAAGAGACCCCAAAGGCTTTCGGGACGCAGCGTCTGACGGAAATGTCCCTTTCTTTTTTTTTGTCATTTCCTCTAGGCCTTGGACATCGATCCTCTGGTGAGGGACATCATGATGAGTCGAGCCTTCGACATCATCAGCCTTCATTTTGAAGGCTTTGGAACCCACGACTGGGTGTCCTGGTTCACTATGAAACTGACACCTCTCCTGCCCAGCTTGACTGCAGAGATGCTACAGGCAACAACATCACACGCAGACTGCAACGCATACCACCTCATGTACGTAGCGCTCCCCAAATGCTGCACAGCTCTGTAAAGCGGGCCTCGTGGCACTATCATTGAAAGCGCGAGGGCATTTCTCGAGCTGGTTTATAGCGAGTGGTGGCCAAACCACGTTAAAGAGGCATCACCCTTACCTTCCTTTTGATTTGATCTTTCCAATATAGCGTTGGGGCTCTGAGCAGCGTCTTTGACCAGATTGATTCGCCGAGACAACTCACCCCGGTCCTGGTGGGCTACCTGAAGCAGAGCCACGCAAACGGTAGGTCCAGTGGAGCCCTTTGCTCGGTCTCGTGTGCTAGAAGACAGCGCTGCTCTGTGTCTGTCAACATCTGTCTCTCCTAACGAGTCTTTCCTGCGCGCTGTCATTTCAGGGTCGAGCTGTGGGTCCAACACCGCCAGCCTCAGCACTTGGCTTGAGCAAAGCTTTGGCAAGTTCTCAATCTACGTGGATTTCGAAGACCTGCGCGTGCTCAACGAGGGCTTTGTCAGCGTGAGTGGCCCGCCGGCTATGCAGCCGTTCCCGTGACTGTTTTTTGTGCAAGCATGTTGTTTCTACAAACGTTGTTGTTGATTTTGTCCCCTGCAGTTTGGTGAGCTGGACATTCTGAGCGCTTCTCAGGTCGCTCAACTGACACTGACATCCGGCGCGCTGAACAACGCAGGCCTGATCAACTTGGTCTTTGACCGCCTGGACGGCGACAACGCTTTCCGGGACATTGACGAGTTCTTGACAGTTCTCAGCAGGGCATCGCAGGTATGTTCTCAGCACTGATGCGGCAAGCTTGAAGAAGTGTTATTCTCTGCGTGGCAAAAAAATACAAAAAAACAACAACAATAAAACAAAAGAGCCCCCAAAGGCTTTCGGGACGCAGCGTCTGACGGAAATGTCCCTTTCTGTTTGTTTGTCATTTCCTCTAGGCTTTGGACATCGATCCTCTGGTGAGGGACATCATGATGAGTCGAGCCTTCGACATCATCAGCTTTCATTTTGAAGGCTTTGGAACCCACGACTGGGTTTCCTGGTTCACTGTGAAACTGACACCTCTCCTGTCCAGCTTGACTGCAGAGATGCTAAAGGCAACAACATCACACGTAGACTGCAACGCATACCACGTCATGTACGTAGCGCTCCCCAAATAATGCACAGCTCTGTAAAGCGGGCCTCGTGGCACTGTCATTGAAAGCGCGAGGGCATTTCTCGAGCTGGTTTATAGCGAGTGGTGGCCAAACCACGTTAAAGAGGCATCACCCTTACCTTCCTTTTGATTTGATCTTTCCAATATAGCGTTGGGGCTCTGAGCAGCGTCTTTGACCAGATTGGTTCGCCGAGACAACTCACCCCGGTCCTGGTGGGCTACCTGAAGCAGAGCCACGCAAACGGTAGGTCCAGTGGAGCCCTTTGCTCGGTCTCGTGTGCCAAAAGACAGCGCTGCTCTGTGTCTGTCAACATCTGTCTCTCCTAACGAGTCTTTCCTGCGCGCTGTCATTTCAGGGTCGAGCTGTGGGTCCAACACCGCCAGCCTCAGCACTTGGCTTGAGCAAAGCTTTGGCAAGTTCTCCATCTACGTGGATTTCGAAGACCTGCGCGTGCTCAACGAGGGTTTTGTCAGCGTGAGTGGCCCGCCGGCTATGCAGCCGTTCCCGTGACTGTTTTTTGCTTAAGCATGTTGTTTCTACAAACGTTGTTGTTGATTTTGTCCCCTGCAGTTTGATGAGCTGGACATTCTGAGCGCTTCTCAGGTCGCTCAACTGACACTGACATCCGGCGCGCTGAACAACGCAGGCCTGATCACCTTGGTCTTTGACCGCCTGGACGGCGACAACGCTTTCCGGGACATTGACGAGTTCTTGACAGTTCTCAGCAGGGCATCGCAGGTATGTTCTCATCACTGAGGCAGCAAGCTTGAAGAAGTGTTATTCTCTGCGTGGCAAAAAAAAAATAACAACAATAAAACAAAAGAGCCCCCAAAGGCTTTCGGGACGCAGCGTCTGATGGAAATGTCCCTTTCTTTTTTTTTGTCATTTCCTCTAGGCCTTGGACATCGATCCTCTGGTGAGGGACATCATGATGAGTCGAGCCTTCGACATCATCAGCCTTCATTTTGAAGGCTTTGGAACCCACGACTGGGTGTCCTGGTTCACTGTGAAACTGACACCTCTCCTGCCCAGCTTGACTGCAGAGATGCTACAGGCAACAACATCACACGCAGACTGCAACGCATACCACGTCATGTACGTAGCGCTCCCCAAATGCTGCACAGCTCTGTAAAGCGGGCCTCGTGGCACTGTCATTGAAAGCGCGAGGGCATTTCTCGAGCTGGTTTATAGCGAGTGGTGGCCAAACCACGTTAAAGAGGCATCACCCTTACCTTCCTTTTGATTTGATCTTTCCAATATAGCGTTGGGGCTCTGAGCAGCGTCTTTGACCAGATTGATTCGCCGAGACAACTCACCCCGGTCCTGGTGGGCTACCTGAAGCAGAGCCATGCAAACGGTAGGTCCAGTGGAGCCTTTGCTCGGTCTCGTGTGCTAGAAGACAGCGCTGCTCTGTGTCTGTCAACATCTGTCTCTCCTAACGAGTCTTTCCTGCGCGCTGTCATTTCAGGGTCGAGCTGTGGGTCCAACACCGCCAGCCTCAGCACTTGGCTTGAGCAAAGCTTTGGCAAGTTCTCCATCTACGTGGATTTCGAAGACCTGCGCGTGCTCAACGAGGGCTTTGTCAGCGTGAGTGGCCCGCCGGCTATGCAGCCGTTCCCGTGACTGTTTTTTGCGCAAGCATGTTGTTTCTACAAACGTTGTTGTTGATTTTGTCCCCTGCAGTTTGATGAGCTGGACATTCTGAGCGCTTCTCAGGTCGCTCAACTGACACTGACATCCGGCGCGCTGAACAACGCAGGCCTGATCAACTTGGTCTTTGACCGCCTGGACGGCGACAACGCTTTCCGGGACATTGACGAGTTCTTGACAGTTCTCAGCAGGGCATCGCAGGTATGTTCTCAGCACTGATGCGGCAAGCTTGAAGAAGTGTTATTCTCTGCGTGGCAAAAAAAAAATAACAACAATAAAACAAAAGAGACCCCAAAGGCTTTCGGGACGCAGCGTCTGACGGAAATGTCCCTTTCTGTTTGTTTGTCATTTCCTCTAGGCCTTGGACATCGATCCTCTGGTGAGGGACATCATGATGAGTCGAGCCTTCGACATCATCAGCCTTCATTTTGAAGGCTTTGGAACCCACGACTGGGTTTCCTGGTTCACTGTGAAACTGACACCTCTCCTGCCCAGCTTGACTGCAGAGATGCTACAGGCAACAACATCACATGCAGACTGCAACGCATACCACGTCATGTACGTAGCGCTCCGCAAATGCTGCACAGCTCTGTAAAGCGGGCCTCGTGGCATTGTCATTGAAAGTGCGAGGGCATTTCTCGAGCTGGTTTATAGGGAGTGGTGGCCAAACCACGTTAAAGAGGCATCACCCTTACCTTCCTTTTGATTTGATCTTTCCAATATAGCGTTGGGGCTCTGAGCAGCGTCTTTGACCAGATTGATTCGCCGAGACAACTCACCCCGGTCCTGGTGGGCTACCTGAAGCAGAGCCACGCAAACGGTAGGTCCAGTGGAGCCCTTTGTTCGGTCTCGTGTGCTAGAAGACAGCGCTGCTCTGTGTCTGTCAACATCTGTCTCTCCTAACGAGTCTTTCCTGCACGCTGTCATTTCAGGGTCGAGCTGTGGGTCCAACACCGCCAGCCTTAGCACTTGGCTTGAGCAAAGCTTTGGCAAGTTCTCCATCTACGTGGATTTCGAAGACCTGCGCGTGCTCAACGAGGGCTTTGTCAGCGTGAGTGGCCCGCCGGCTATGCAGCCGTTCCTGTGACTGTTTTTTGCGCAAGCATGTTGTTTCTACAAACGTTGTTGTTGATTTTGTCCCCTGCAGTTTGATGAGCTGGACATTCTGAGCGCTTCTCAGGTCGCTCAACTGACACTGACATCCGGCGCGCTGAACAACGCAGGCCTGATCACCTTGGTCTTTGACCGCCTGGACGGCGACAACGCTTTCCGGGACATTGACGAGTTCTTGACAGTTCTCAGCAGGGCATCGCAGGTATGTTCTCATCACTGAGGCAGCAAGCTTGAAGAAGTGTTATTCTCTGCGTGGCAAAAAAAAAATAACAACAATAAAACAAAAGAGCCCCCAAAGGCTTTCGGGACGCAGCGTCTGACGGAAATGTCCCTTTCTGTTTGTTTGTCATTTCCTCTAGGCCTTGGACATCGATCCTCTGGTGAGGGACATCATGATGAGTCGAGCGTTCGACATCATCAGCCTTCATTTTGAAGGCTTTGGAACCCACGACTGGGTTTCCTGGTTCACTGTGAAACTGACACCTCTCCTGCCCAGCTTGACTGCAGAGATGCTACAGGCAACAACATCACACGCAGACTGCAACGCATACCACGTCATGTACGTAGCGCTCCCCAAATGCTGCACAGCTCTGTAAAGCGGGCCTCGTGGCACTGTCATTGAAAGGGCGAAGGCATTTCTCAAGCTGGTTTATAGCAGGTGGTGGCCAAACCACGTTAAAGAGGCATCACCCTTACCTTCCTTTTGATTTGATCTTTCCAATATAGCGTTGGGGCTCTGAGCAGCGTCTTTGACCAGATTGATTCGCCGAGACAACTCACCCCGGTCCTGGTGGGCTACCTGAAGCAGAGCCACGCAAACGGTAGGTCCAGTGGAGCACTTTGCTCGGTCTCGTGTGCTAGAAGACAGCGCTGCTCTGTGTCTGTCAACATCTGTCTCTCCTAACGAGTCTTTCCTGCGCGCTGTCATTTCAGGGTCGAGCTGTGGGTCCAACACCGCCAGCCTCAGCACTTGGCTTGAGCAAAGCTTTGGCAAGTTCTCCATCTACGTGGATTTCGAAGACCTGCGCGTGCTCAACGAGGGCTTTGTCAGCGTGAGTGGCCCGCCGGCAATGCAGCCGTTCCTGTGACTGTTTTTTGCTTAAGCATGTTGTTTCTACAAACGTTGTTGTTGATTTTGTCCCCTGCAGTTTGATGAGCTGGACATTCTGAGCGCTTCTCAGGTCGCTCAACTGACACTGACATCCGGCGCGCTGAACAACGCAGGCCTGATCAACTTGGTCTTTGACCGCCTGGACGGCGACAACGCTTTCCGGGACATTGACGAGTTCTTGGCAGTTCTCAGCAGGGCATCGCAGGTATGTTCTCAGCACTGATGCGGCAAGCTTGAAGAAGTGTTATTCTCTGCGTGGCGAAAAAAAAATAACAACAATAAAACAAAAGAGACCCCAAAGGCTTTCGGGACGCAGCGTCTGACGGAAATGTCCCTTTCTTTTTTTTTGTCATTTCCTCTAGGCCTTGGACATCGATCCTCTGGTGAGGGACATCATGATGAGTCGAGCCTTCGACATCATCAGCCTTCATTTTGAAGGCTTTGGAACCCACGACTGGGTGTCCTGGTTCACTATGAAACTGACACCTCTCCTGCCCAGCTTGACTGCAGAGATGCTACAGGCAACAACATCACACGCAGACTGCAACGCATACCACCTCATGTACGTAGCGCTCCCCAAATGCTGCACAGCTCTGTAAAGCGGGCCTCGTGGCACTATCATTGAGAGCGCGAGGGCATTTCTCGAGGTGGTTTATAGCGAGTGGTGGCCAAACCACGTTAAAGAGGCATCACCCTTACCTTCCTTTTGATTTGATCTTTCCAATATAGCGTTGGGGCTCTGAGCAGCGTCTTTGACCAGATTGATTCGCCGAGACAACTCACCCCGGTCCTGGTGGGCTACCTGAAGCAGAGCCACGCAAACGGTAGGTCCAGTGGAGCCCTTTGCTCGGTCTCGTGTGCTAGAAGACAGCGCTGCTCTGTGTCTGTCAACATCTGTCTCTCCTAACGAGTCTTTCCTGCGCGCTGTCATTTCAGGGTCGAGCTGTGGGTCCAACACCGCCAGCCTCAGCACTTGGCTTGAGCAAAGCTTTGGCAAGTTCTCAATCTACGTGGATTTCGAAGACCTGCGCGTGCTCAACGAGGGCTTTGTCAGCGTGAGTGGCCCGCCGGCTATGCAGCCGTTCCCGTGACTGTTTTTTGTGCAAGCATGTTGTTTCTACAAACGTTGTTGTTGATTTTGTCCCCTGCAGTTTGGTGAGCTGGACATTCTGAGCGCTTCTCAGGTCGCTCAACTGACACTGACATCCGGCGCGCTGAACAACGCAGGCCTGATCACCTTGGTCTTTGACCGCCTGGACGGCGACAACGCTTTCCGGGACATTGACGAGTTCTTGACAGTTCTCAGCAGGGCATCGCAGGTATGTTCTCAGCACTGAGGCAGCAAGCTTGAAGAAGTGTTATTCTCTGCGTGGCAAAAAAAAAATAACAACAATAAAACAAAAGAGCCCCCAAAGGCTTTCGGGACGCAGCGTCTGACGGAAATGTCCCTTTCTGTTTGTTTGTCATTTCCTCTAGGCCTTGGACATCGATCCTCTGGTGAGGGACATCATGATGAGTCGAGCCTTCGACATCATCAGCCTTCATTTTGAAGGCTTTGGAACCCACGACTGGGTTTCCTGGTTCACTGTGAAACTGATACCTCTCCTGCCCAGCTTGACTGCAGAGATGCTACAGGCAACAACATCACACGCAGACTGCAACGCATACCACGTCATGTACGTAGCGCTCCCCAAATGCTGCACAGCTCTGTAAAGCGGGCCTCGTGGCACTATCATTGAAAGCGCGAGGCTATTTCTCGAGCTGGTTTATAGCGAGTGGTGGCCAAACCACGTTAAAGAGGCATCACCCTTACCTTCCTTTTGATTTGATCTTTCCAATATAGCGTTGGGGCTCTGAGCAGCGTCTTTGACCAGATTGATTCGCCGAGACAACTCACCCCGGTCCTGGTGGGCTACCTGAAGCAGAGCCACGCAAACGGTAGGTCCAGTGGAGCCCTTTGCTCGGTCTCGTGTGCTAGAAGACAGCGCTGCTCTGTGTCTGTCAACATCTGTCTCTCCTAACGAGTCTTTCCTGCGCGCTGTCATTTCAGGGTCGACCTGTGGGTCCAACACCGCCAGCCTCAGCACTTGGCTTGAGCAAAGCTTTGGCAAGTTCTCCATCTACGTGGATTTCGAAGACCTGCGCATGCTCAACGAGGCCTTTGTCAGCGTGAGTGGCCCGCTGGCTATGCAGCCGTTCCCGTGACTGTTTTTTGCGCAAGCATGTTGTTTCTACAAACGTTTTTGTTGATTTTGTCCCCTGCAGTTTGATGAGCTGGACATTCTGAGCGCTTCTCAGGTCGCTCAACTGACACTGACATCCGGCGCGCTGAACAACGCAGGCCTGATCACCTTGGTCTTTGACCGCCTGGACGGCGACAACGCTTTCCGGGACATTGACGAGTTCTTGACAGTTCTCAGCAGGGCATCACAGGTATGTTCTCATCACTGAGGCAGCAAGCTTGAAGAAGTGTTATTCTCTGCGTGGCAAAAAAAAAATAACAACAATAAAACAAAAGAGACCCCAAAGGCTTTCGGGACGCAGCGTCTGACGGAAATGTCCCTTTCTGTTTGTTTGTCATTTCCTCTAGGCCTTTGACATCGATCCTCTGGTGAGGGACATCATGATGAGTCGAGCCTTCGACATCATCAGCCTTCATTTTGAAGGCTTTGGAACCCACGACTGGGTGTCCTGGTTCACTGTGAAACTGACACCTCTCCTGCCCAGCTTGACTGCAGAGATGCTACAGGCAACAACATCACACGCAGACTGCAACGCATACCACGTCATGTACGTAGCGCTCCCCAAATGCTGCACAGCTCTGTAAAGCGGGCCTCGTGGCACTATCATTGAAAGCGCGAGGGCATTTCTCGAGCTGGTTTATAGCGAGTGGTGGCCAAACCACGTTAAAGAGGCATCACCCTTACCTTCCTTTTGATTTGATCTTTCCAATATAGCGTTGGGGCTCTGAGCAGCGTCTTTGACCAGATTGATTCGCCGAGACAACTCACCCCGGTCCTGGTGGGCTACCTGAAGCAGAGCCACGCAAACGGTAGGTCCAGTGGAGCCCTTTGCTCGGTCTCGTGTGCTTGAAGACAGCGCTGCTCTGTGTCTGTCAACATCTGTCTCTCCTAACGAGTCTTTCCTGCGCGCTGTCATTTCAGGGTCGACCTGTGGGTCCAACACCGCCAGCCTCAGCACTTGGCTTGAGCAAAGCTTTGGCAAGTTCTCCATCTACGTGGATTTCGAAGACCTGCGCATGCTCAACGAGGCCTTTGTCAGCGTGAGTGGCCCGCCGGCTATGCAGCCGTTCCCGTGACTGTTTTTTGCGCAAGCATGTTGTTTCTACAAACGTTTTTGTTGATTTTGTCCCCTGCAGTTTGATGAGCTGGACATTCTGAGCGCTTCTCAGGTCGCTCAACTGACACTGACATCCGGCGCGCTGAACAACGCAGGCCTGATCACCTTGGTCTTTGACCGCCTGGACGGCGACAACGCTTTCCGGGACATTGACGAGTTCTTGACAGTTCTCAGCAGGGCATCACAGGTATGTTCTCATCACTGAGGCAGCAAGCTTGAAGAAGTGTTATTCTCTGCGTGGCAAAAAAAAAATAACAACAATAAAACAAAAGAGACCCCAAAGGCTTTCGGGACGCAGCGTCTGACGGAAATGTCCCTTTCTGTTTGTTTGTCATTTCCTCTAGGCCTTGGACATTGATCCTCTGGTGAGGGACATCATGATGAGTCGAGCCTTCGACATCATCAGCCTTCATTTTGAAGGCTTTGGAACCCACGACTGGGTTTCCTGGTTCACTGTGAAACTGACACCTCTCCTGCCCAGCTTGACTGCAGAGATGCTACAGGCAACAACATCACACGCAGACTGCAACGCATACCACATCATGTACGTAGCGCTCCCCAAATGCTGCACAGCTGTGTTAATTCACATTTATTTTGTAGTGCTTTATACAATATAGTTTTCTAGTTATAAACAGGAAAATAATGATCAATGATATAAGAATATTTAAATTACCTTTTAAGCAGCTCTACAGAAGACGATAGTATCATTTTTATGTTGATTCAATTTTGTTCTATAACTGAGTTCATATACATGCACATGCAATGATAATGGGATTTTGACAATATTGCTATTAAACTTATCCTCATGTAAATGCAATACTTCGATCAAACTAATGTGATGAAGCTCATAATCATAGTAACAATATTCTGATTAAACTATGCGGCGTGTGCCGATTTTAATTTCAGTAAACAGGCATTTAAACACTTTAATCATATTATTTCCTTTCTGACCAAAGTCTGCATGTGCTCGGTTCTACACGGGTGCCATAGTGTGTTTTTCACACAACTTCATGAATGAACTCCGTGACATTATTCTGACGGTTTTTTTTCTCCAAATCGCTAAACTCTGTCAACACAAGTTCTCCTCTGGCCTGATGAACAAACATGGTGTGAATATGATTCCAGGCTGCATCACAAAATGAAAAAGCTTGTCTCATAGCAATATCAATGAAAATATAAGAGCATTTTTTTCTATGCTCTATAGATTTTAAACTATGCTAAAGTGGCACTATAATTACCTTCAATTGGATCTTTCCACTGTAGCATTGGGGCCCTGAGCAGCGTCTTTGACCAGATGACCTCACTGAAACAGGAGGAGATCAAAGCTGTTCTGGTGGACTACCTGAAACAGAATAATGTATCGGGTAGGTCTTGTAGAGAGGACATTCTTTATTTGAACGCAGTAAATTGGGTATAAATCTATAGGGAATTTAGGGGAATTCTTTACTCCATAATGTTGATACTACATACTCAAATACAGTTTTTAAAGTTGAGAATAAAAAATTAATATTACAGTAGATCAAGTGGGCAATCCAGATTTGTTTTAATGTTAGCTGTTTTTATTTTTGTGTCTTGCCCTTTTACCATTTATGTCAGTATAATTGTTTTTGTATATTACTTATTTCTCATGATAATGTATTTAATATCCAGATTTTAATCCTATTAATGAAGAATTCTGTGAATATAGTATTGCTAAAATGGCAACCTTTTACTGCAAGATCTCATTTGTTAACATTAGTTGATGTATTAACTAACATGAAATAACAATGAGCAATACATTTGTTACAGTATTTATTAATCTGTTAATGTTAGTTAATAAAAACACATTTGTTCATTGTTTGTTCGTTTTATGTCATTCTCTTTCACAAAGAAGATTGTGATGGCTTATTTTAGTTGAAAATTTGTTGAAGTATTTTATCAGGTAAACTTAAATGTACCTGTTTATTATATTTTTCTATGTACTATAGGTTGTGCTGTTTCCATACCAATGATGACCACAAATGCTGATTTCATAACCTCGACTGACCCTACTGATTCCTCAACAACTACAGCTCCTACTGATCTATCAACTAGTGCAGTCCCTGATCCTCTTTCAAGCAAAACTGTTTCTTCTGACTTTTCAACCTCTGTATTTAGTAATGATCGGATAAGCTTAACTGTTTCCAGTGGTCTCTCAACAACTGAAGTTTCTATTGACCAAACAGGCACAGCAGTTCCTAATGGGTTTTCAAGTATTACAGTCCATTCTGATCCATCAAGCACAGATGCCAATAATGGTCCTTCAAGGACTACAGGCCATGCTGATCCATCAAGCACAAATGCCAATAATGGTCCTTCAAGCACTACAGGCCATGCTGATCCATCAAGCACAGGTGCCAATAATGGTCCTTCAAGCACTACAGGCCATGCTGATCCATCAAGCACATGTGCCAATAATGGTCCTTCAATTGCTGCAGTTCCAACTACTCAGACAAGCCCAACTGTTCATTCAAGCACTGGAGTTCCTACTGGCCCATTGGACACAGCCACTGCAGCTCATTTTGATTCATCAATTGAACCTGTTTTTGATTCCTCGGGCACTTCAGTATCTGTATCTAATCTTACTACAATTACATCTTCACTGCCAACCAGTCATCTATCAACTAAAGCCTCCTTAGGTTCAGCAGTGCCAGGCGAGGGATTCGTTATCCTGCAGATCCGTTTACAGATAACATATATTGATGCTTACAATAATCCTGCTTCAACAGAGTATCAGACTCTGTCCAGGAACATCACTACAGAGGTACTCAGTTAAAATAAATATATAGATTTTTGCTAAAGTAATATTCAAATAGTTTTTTCTGAATTCTGTCCAAACTATGTTTGTAGTGACTTGTTTTTGTAAATTATAGCTTACATTTATGTGTTTTTGTTTGTAGCTGAATCAATTCTACTGGAAATTGTATGGGCCACACTTTCTCAGATGCTTCTTGCTGAGATTCTGGTACAAGACTTTCATATATATTACCTTTTCATTGTTTTCCTTTCCTTTGTTCTTTATTTCTGTTTTATCCATTAAATAAATCAGCCCCATAGCCAACTATTAGCACAACATGAAGTATACAGAGAGGACGATGCAGGCTGATAGAGTTATCACAGCGATTATGTAGAGGAGGAGACAAGCATGTAGTTTTAATTTAAAACAACTTGATAAATAGCATGTGAACATCCACATTGCTTGCAACATGCTTGCTGGTCTACGGTTAGAAACTACATCACTGCAGCATGACAGTTTTAGTAGGTCCAAAATTCTTCATTCCACAGCACCATGTACACGGTTTGTTTTGCTTTGTTTTTGTATTTTGTCTGAAAGCATAGTCCTTATTTAACTAGTATTTTACATTCAAATGCCAATAGAGGAATATATATATATATATATATATATATATATATATATATATATATATATATTTTTTTTTTTTTTATACAATTTAGGTATTGTTGTTTCAACAGGCTAATTTGGGAAAATGTTGAGAAGATATTTTGTTGTTATGCTGCAATTTGTTCCATATTGTTCACATCTTATTTTTTTTTTCACACTGCTGAGGTATGAACTGCTCAGGGCTTTTCTTTATTCCACTGCTCTGTATTGATATTTTCTTAGAGTAAAAAGATTGTCTCAAGATTTTAATACTTAAGATTGGGGGATGCATGATTACATTGAATTACTGTGTTGAGTAACATATATTTTAACTGTTAGGGTTAGGTAATTATCAAAACCTTACACAAAATGGGGGGGGGGGGGGGGGGGTTGGGGGAGTAAGAGCAAGCAAAATCAAGCCTGCAATTTCTTTTTAGTAAGTTATGTTAGGTGATTTTTTTTTTATGTCTAACCGTAAAGTTAAATATCTTTCTCTCTAGGCGTGGCTCAGTGGGTGTGGATATACAACTTATTTTTAAAAATGAGACTGTGCTTCCAAATTCAACAAGCATTGAAGAGGATCTTAAGTTGGCAATTGTTGAATCAAAAGTGTTTCTTGGTGTGATTCCTAACAGTATCACTGTTGGTGAGTTCTTCATTCTCTCAAGATGTTTTTAAATATGTATAACATTTTTGGTGTAATCTTTTCTTTGTTGGCTGATGTTGGCTTGTTTTCGTGTTTCAGTGACTGAAGACTCAACTATGACTACTGTTCCTAATGGTCCTGTTACCACTAAAGATCCTTCAGATTCATCAATGACGTCTGTTCTTGTTAGTTTTACAACTGCTGCAGTTCTAACTGATATTTCAGACACAACTGTTCTTTCAGGTCCCTCAACCTCAACAGTGCCTACTTATCAATCAAGCACAATTGTTCCTCCTGGTACTATAAACACCATTGTCTCTACTGATCCATCAAGCACAGATGCCAATAATGGTCCTTCAAGCACTACAGGCCATGCTGATCCATCAAGCACAAATGCCAATAATGGTCCTTCAAGCACCCCAGGCCATGCTGATCCATCAAGCACAAATGCCAATAATGGTCATTCAAGCACTGCAGGCCATGCTGATCCATCAAGCACAAATGCCAATAATGGTCCTTCAAGCACTACAGGCCATGCTGATCCATCAAGCACAAATGCCAATAATGGTCCTTCAAGCACCACAGGCCATGCTGATCCATCAAGCACAAATGCCAATAATGGTCCTTCAAGCACTACAGGCCATGCTGATCCATCAAGCACAAATGCCAATAATGGTCCTTCAAGCACCCCAGGCCATGCTGATCCATCAAGCACAAATGCCAATAATGGTCCTTCAAGCACCACAGGCCATGCTGATCCATCAAGCACAAATGCCAATAATGGTCCTTCAAGCACTACAGGCCATGCTGATCCATCAAGCACAAATGCCAATAATGGTCCTTCAAGCACTACAGGCCATGCTGATCCATCAAGCACAAATGCCAATAATGGTCCTTCAAGCACCCCAGGCCATGCTGATCCATCAAGCACAAATGCCAATAATGGTCCTTCAAGCACTACAGGCCATGCTGATCCATCAAGCACAAATGCCAATAATGGTCCTTCAAGCACTACAGGCCATGCTGATCCATCGAGCACAAATGCCAATAATGGTCCTTCAAGCACTACAGGCCATGCTGATCCATCAAGCACAAATGCCAATAATGGTCCTTCAAGCACCCCAGGCCATGCTGATCCATCAAGCACAAATGCCAATAATGGTCCTTCAAGCACTACAGGCAATGCTGATCCATCAAGCACAAATGCCAATAATGGTCCTTCAAGCACTACAGGCCATGCTGATCCATCAAGCACAAATGCCAATAATGGTTCTTCAAGCACTGCAGGCCATGCTGATCCATCAAGCACAAATGCCAATAATGGTCCTTTAAGCACTACAGGCCATACTGATCCATCAAGCACAAATGCCAATAATGGTCCTTCAAGCACTGCAGGCCATGCTGATCCATCAAGGACAAATGCCAATAATGGTCCTTCAAGCACTACAGGCCATGCTGATCCATCAAGCACAACTGCCAATAATGGTCCTTCAAGCACTACAGGCCATGCTGATCCATCAAGCACAAATGCCAATAATGGTCCTTCAAGCACTACAGGCCATGCTGATCCATCAAGTACAAATGCCAATAATGGTCCTTCAAGCACTGCAGGCCATGCTGATCCATCAAGCACAAATGCCAATAATGGTCCTTCAAGCACTACAGGCCATGCTGATCCATCAAGCACAAATGCCAATAATGGCCCTTCAAGCACTGCAGGCCATGCTGATCCATCAAGCACAAATGCCAATAATGGTCCTTCAAGCACTGCAGGCCATGCTGATCCATCAAGCACAAATGCCAATAATGGTCCTTCAAGCACCCCAGGCCATGCTGATCCATCAAGCACAAATGCCAATAATGGTCCTTCAAGTACCGCAGGCCATGCTGATCCATCAAGCACAAATGCCAATAATGGTCCTTCAAGCACTACAGGCCATGCTGATCCATCAAGCACAAATACCAATAATGGTCCTTCAAGCACTGCAGGCCATGCTGATCCATCAAGCACAAATGCCAATAATGGTCCTTCAAGCACTACAGGCCATGCTGATCCATTAAGCACAAATGCCAATGATGGTCCTTTAAGCACTGCAGGCCATGCTGATCCATCAAGCACAAATGCCAATAATGGTCCTTCAAGCACTACAGGCCATGCTGATCCATCAAGCACAAATGCCAATAATGGTCCTTCAAGCACTGCAGGCCATGCTGATCCATCAAGCACAAATGCCAATAATGGTCCTTCAAGCACTACAGGCCATGCTGATCCATTAAGCACAAATGCCAATAATGGTCCTTCATGCACTACAGGCCATGCTGATCCATCAAGCACAAATGCCAATAATGGTCCTTCAAGCACTACAGGCCATGCTGATCCATCAACCACAAATGCCAATAATGGTCCTTCAAGTACCCCAGGCCATGCTGATCCATCAAGCACAAATGCCAATAATGGTCCTTCAAGCACTACAGGCCATGCTGATCCATCAAGCACAAATGCCAATAATGGCCCTTCAAGCACTACAGGCCATGCTGATCCATCAAACACAAATGTCAATAATACTCCTTCAATTGCTGCAGTTCCAACTACTCAGACAAGCCCAACTGTTCATTCAAGCACTGGAGTTCCTACTGGCCCATTGAACACAGCCACTGGAGTTCCTACTGGCCCATTGGACACAGCCACTGCAGCTCATTCTGATTCATCAAGTGAACCTGTTTTTGATTCCTCGGGCACTTCAGTATCTGTATCTAATCTTACTACAATTACATCTTCACTGCCAACCAGTCATCTATCAACTAAAGCCTCCTCAGATTCAGCAGTGCCAGGCGAGGGATTCGTTATTCTGCAGATCCGTTTACAGATAACATATATTGATGCTTACAATAATCCTGCTTCAACAGAGTATCAGACTCTGTCCAGGAACATCACTACAGAGGTACTCAGTTAAAAGAAATATATAGATTTTTGCTAAAGTAATATTCAAATATTTTTTTCTGAATTCTGTCCAAACTATGTTTATAGTGAGTGTTTTTAAAATGTGTTTTTGTTTGTAGCTGAATCAATTCTACTGGAAATTGTATGGGCCACACTTTCTCAGATGCTTCTTGCTGAGATTCTGGTACAAGACTTTCATATATATTACCTTTTCATTGTTTTCCTTTCCTTTG
>JAPDVR010000019.1:44425901-44429665 GCA_026230005.1 Gila orcuttii | reverse complement strand
ATGCACCCACCCTGGGATTCAGATTTTAGAAAATCAGCCCGTCTTTTCCTGGATGTTTCACGTTTTTCCAGTTACTTCCCCAGCCAGAGTGCAGTCTCTCTGGCTTTGGTCACTGCCTTGAAGGCCCTGGTGCTTAAGTGACTCCCAGTGATCATTTTCGACCTCCCTCCCCAGCCAGGGTGCCGACTGGCTGGGCTTGGATTGCTCCTGGGGGCCCTCTCCCTCCAGAGCTCCATGGCACTGTCACAAATTCAGATTTTATCCCCAACCAGAGTGCCTCCTGGCTGGGCTTGGATTGCTCCTGGAGGCCCTCTCCCTCCAGAGCTCCATTGCACTGGCACAAATTCAGATTTTATCCCCAGCCAGAGTGACACTTGGTGGGACTCGCAACTGTACGTTGAGGGTGGTGTGTCACCTCCACCACAGTACCTCTTCCCTCTCTCCTCCATAAAGCCCCGAAGGCCAGCTTTAGGACCGTCTTAGCTCCAGGTGGATCCCCAGAGGCGGCGGTTAAATCTGCCTTTGACCCAGGACGGGCCACTCTCCCCGGGGCTGGCCGAGGAGTCCCACGGGTACCAGCACGTTTAGGACTTAGGTTTTGGAGCGAGCTTGGCTCCGGAGGAAAACTACTCCGTGGGCGTTTGAGCTTTTATTCGTGCCCAGGAGAGATGCACCCACCCTGGGATTCAGATTTTAGAAAATCAGCCCGTCTTTTCCTGGATGTTTCACGTTTTTCCAGTTACTTCCCCAGCCAGAGTGCAGTCTCTCTGGCTTTGGTCACTGCCTTGAAGGCCCTGGTGCTTACGTGACTCCCAGTGATCATTTTCGACCTCCCTCCCCAGCCAGGGTGCCGACTGGCTGGGCTTGGATTGCTCCTGGAGGCCCTCTCCCTCCAGAGCTCCACGGCACTGGCACAAATTCAGATTTTATCCCCCCAACCAAACCAACCAACCAGAGTGCCTCCTGGCTGGGCTCGGATTGCTCCTGGAGGCCCTCTCCCTCCAGGAGTTCCAGAACCTGGGTTTTATCCCCACCCAGAGTGGGAACCGCGACGGCCTGTCGAGGGTGGTGGCGTGTGTGCCTCCACCACACTCCCTCTCCCCTACACAACCCCTGAGGTCAGTTTCAGGACCGTCTCGGCTCCAGACGAGGCACCCGGGTCGGCGGGCGAGCCTGCGTCCGGCCCAGGACGGACCGACCTCCTCGGGGCTGGTCGGGAAGGACCGAGCGCCTGGGTCTTCCGGTCACCGCAAACGTTTTGGACTTAGGTTTTGGAGCGAGCTCGGCTCTGGAACCGGGCCGCCCCCACCGAGGAGGGCCGAGCCGCGCCCCGGGATCGAGCCCCGAGAGGCGGCCGAGAGACCTCCGTGGAGAGACGAGCCCCCGGAGCCAAGCCACACTCCCAGGGAGAAGGGGGGGGGCACACACACTCCCCTTCTCCCCAAAACCCAAATGGCCCGTTGCGGGTCACCCTCTGCTCCGGCAGGTTCTCCAGAACCGCGGGGCTGGGCGCTTTAAGCCGGGTATGAAGCACCGAGCTCGGCCCGCGGGAGGTCCCCGACGAGCTCATGCAGTTTGCAGGACGGTGACCCACTGCAAACGGCTTTAAACGGCCGTAACTCTGCGACGCCGCGTCCAATCGACGCCAAATTTTTATCGTGTTTAGAGCGGGACGAGAGCTTTCCAAAGAGACCACCCGCAGCTCCGGGGGCCCCCGGGGGCCCGAGATACAGCGCCGCGAAAGCGAAAAACGCGAATATCTCGGCGAAAACTCAACGGATTCGGCGAGCACCGAGCTCGTTGGAAGCGTCTAGTCGAACTGAACAAAACGGTACAAGTTTGGTGATTTTTGGTGGTGTTTTCGCGGAGATATCGGCCGAAAACCACCGGGCGCGCTTCAAAATGGCGGCCGCCAGTGACGTCACGGCCTCGGAACAAAATCGCCCGTATCTCGGGAACGCGAAGGCCCAGAGAGCTCAAATTCGGGTGAGGGGGTCCCAGTAGGGCCCTTGCACGAACGCTGGAGTGACGGGCCTCGGGGGCGCCCCCTACGGGATCGCCGTTCGCTGGGACCCCCGACTTTGGACGGCTGTAACTCGGGGACCCGGGCGAGTTGGACCTCGGGGGTGGGCTCTTTCGAAAGGCCTCGTCCAGCACTACGATCGATTAGAGTTTGGGGAATATTGGGCCGGGGGTTCCCGAGTTATAAGCCCGAAAAGGTGCGCCTTTGACCGGGCGTAACTCCCGGGCCCGACGGCCCTCGGGGACGGGGGTGGGCTCGTTGGATAGGCCCCCTCGAGCCCTACGAGCGACCAGAGTTTGGAATTTTTTCGCCCAGTACTTTTCGAGATATTCGCGAAAAACCAAATCCCCCCCCATCACACGGTGCTCGTGGCGGACACCCACGTCTCCGACGGGACTCCCAGGACCGCGGGGGGCGATCTGACCGCGCCCGTGAAAGGCGAACATCCCCGGGCGTGCCACCAGAGCCTCCGGGGCCCCGGAAGTCCCGGCCCGCCGCGGGTTTCGGACTCGGGAGACGTTTTCGGACCGGGAAAAGGCCCCCGACTTTGAACGGCTGCAACTCGGGGACCCCGGCGAGTTGGACCTCGGGGGTGGGCTCTTTCGAAAGGCCCCGTCCAGCACTACGATCGATCAGAGTTTGGGGAATATTGAGCCTGGGGTGCCCGAGATATAAGCCCGAAAAAGGTGCGCCTTTGCCCGGGCGTAACTCCCTGGCCCGACGGCCCTCGGGGACGGGGGTGGGCTCGTTGGATGGGCCCCCTCGAGCCCTACGAGCGACCCGAGTTTGGGATTTTTTCGCCGCGTGGTTCTCGAGATATTCGCGAAAAACCAAATTCCAGTCCACCCTTCTCTACCTTAAGAGAGTCCGGGTTAGTCCCGCCGTTTACGCTTCCGGGACCGCCGGGTCGTTCCGACCGCGCCGGAGAAAGGCGAACCTTCCCCGGGGCCCCCGGAAGTCCCCACCCGCCGCGGGTTTTGGACTCGGAGACGCTTTCGGACCCCGAAGGGGGCCCCGACTTCGGACGGCTGTGGCTCGGGGACCGGGCCGCCTGGAGACGCCAAACTCGGGTCAGAGTAGGGTCTCGGCGGGCCCCTTCCGACGAGCCCGCCCCCGAGCTCCGGGGCCCCCCGGTCCCGGAGAAAAGGGGCCCGACAGGACGGCGCGCACCTCGGAAGGAAAGGTCCCGGGGGCCCGGGGAGGCGGGGTCGGAGGGGGCCCGGAGGGACCCCCCGACTCCCGAAAGGGCGAGCCTCTGGGACCTCCCCTTCCCGAGATGCGGGCCGCTTTTTCAAAAAGTCCCTCGCGCGTGACCGGGCCTATCTCGGGACCGGAGGGTCCCAGCGGCCGGGGACGGCGGGTGGTCAGGGGACCCTAGGGGACCCTACTTCTCCCGCCGTCCCGAGCCCCGGGGACCTTCCGGTCCCGAGATACGGTCACTTCCTGTCCGGGTTTGACCGGGCCTACCTCGAAAAGTAAGCCGAGTTGGGGAGTGGGACTCTGGGCGTGGGGGGCGTACCGTGAGACCCCCCCCACACCGGGCGTACGGAGCCCAGACTCTTCTCGGTTCCCGAGATACGCTCACTTCCTGTCCGGGTTCGACCGGGCGTATCTCGAAAAGTGAGCCGAGTTGGGGAGTGAGACTCTGGGCGTGGGGGGCGTACGACGAGACCCCCCCACACCGGGCGTACGGAGCCCAGACTCTGCTCGGTTCCCGAGATACGGTCACTTCCTGTCCAGA
>JAPDVR010000019.1:44400901-44415901 GCA_026230005.1 Gila orcuttii | reverse complement strand
GGGCAGGGGCCATCCCCAGGCGCGTCCAAAGTTCCAATCGACCAGGCTACCCCGAAAGTGACGGCCCAGAGGAGGGGGTGCGCTCCTCCGGGCCCCGGGCAACCCGGAGGCGCCCGTTATTTTTCTCGTCCGTTGCCTTTTCTCCGATACCTTGTCCGAGCGGGGCCGTCGTCCCCTCCTCGACAAAACCCCGAAGGTCCGTTTTAGGACCGTCTTCGCTCCGACAGGAGCTCCGTCGCCGCGGACGGATTCTCAAGTGCCCGACACCGAGGCACTCTCCCCGGTCGCCAGCCGGGGAGACTCGTGTACGTGGTAACCCGGGTGGACCGCACCGTTTCGGACTCTGTCCGTTTCCTCGGGAGGAGCTCGTTCCTCCGGGGCGCCTTCTGCGGGCCGCCCGCTGTCCGTCACCTTGTCCGAGCGGGGCGCTTGTCCCCTCCTCGACAAAACCCCGAAGGTCCGTTTTAGGACCGTCTTTGCTCCGACCGGAGCTCCGCCACCGCCGACGGATTCGTAAGCGCCCGACACCTAGGCACTCTCCCCGGTTGCCAGCCGGGGAGTCTCGCGTACGTGGGAATCTGGGTGGACCGCACCGTTTCGGACTCTGTCCGTTTTTTGTTTTTTTTTTCAAGGAGGAGCGCTTTCCTCCGTGGGCGCCCGCCTTCCGTCACCTTGTCCGAGCGGGGCGTTTGTCGCCCTCCTCGACAAAACCCCCAAGGTCCGTTTTAGGACCGGCGTCGCTCCGACGGGAGCTCCGTCACGCGGACGGATTTGACCGTGCCCGAACCCGAGGCACTCTCCCTGGGAGTCTTCCAGGGAGATAGGTCATTGTGGGAATCTCGTTCGTCTGCAACCTCACGGACGCCGTCCGTTTTAAAACATTTTTTGGAGGTGCACCTTCCTCCGTCGCTCCGGGGGTGAGTCAAGCCCCTGGAGTCGTTTCGCCCTTTACCCAGACCGACGAGCATATGTTGTCTTTTCTTACCTCGGGATCAACCGAGGAGGCCCCTGACGGCGAACCTCCGACGCGCGGGTTTTCCTACACACGGGTCTCGCTCCGCTCGGGCCTTGGGCTCGAGGCGGCACGGCCGCTCATAGGGCGCGCGAGGAACCGTCCGTCGCGGGGGCCAGGGTGGGGAGGCCTCTGGATCGAGGCCGTAACCGGGAAGGGTGCTTTTCAAAGCGGGTGGGAGGCGCGGGGCGAAGTCAGGCTCCGTGCCGTGATGGGGGGCCCCCAACGAGACCCCACCAACCGTCAGAGCCTGCCGACGCTCCCGCGGCCACCGCCGCCCTCTGCGGACATCCGTTTCAGACGGGCCTTCTGAGTCTCCCGAGGTCGACGCGGCCTGCTTTCCCCGGAGGGAGGCCGCGTCTTTGAGTCGACGCGCAAAACGGGGAGGAGCAAGCTGCCCATAGCGGTCTCGCGACCGGGCAGGGGCCGTCCCCAGGCGCGTCCAAAGTTCCAATCGACCAGGCAACCCTGACAAATTGACGGCCCGAAGGAGAGGGTGCACACCTCCGGGCCCCAGGCAACCCGGAGGCGCCCGTCTTCCGTTACCTTGTCCGAGAAGGGTGTGGTGACGGTCCTCCACCTCCTCTCAACACCCCTAGCGTCCGTGTTCGGACCGTCTTTGCTCCAGCAGGAGCGCCATCAGGCATACGGATCTGACTTTGAGCAGGCCACGGTTAGGCCTGCGAGCACAGGGGCTCTCGTTTGCATACAAGATCTCGGACACTGTACATTTTCTCACGAGGGGTGTTGTGTGTCTTTCACCCTCGGCACACACCCAGGACGGTGCACCTTCACACTGGATGCACGCCCCGGGCACCGGCGGTGAGTCTGGGTGTCCAAACCAGCCCCCGCGTTTACTGGAAGTCTCTCGCCCGCACAGAGTGCACTTTATCTGGGCTGAGTCAGGCCGATTCCCAAACCCGGCCTGACGTCCACGGCTCTCTGGTCCGTGTACCTCGTCGGATCGGACACCGTCCGGATTTTCGCTTTTCATCGGAGGTGCACCTTCCTCCGTCGCTTTTTCTCCAGGGGTGTCTCAGGCCCCTGGAGTAATTTTGCCGTTTACCCAGACCGACCGTTCGACAAGCATATGGTTTTTATTTTTCTTACCTCGGGGATCAACCGAGGAGCCCCGGACGGCGAACCTGCGACGCGCGGGCTTCCTACACACGGGTCTCGCTCCGCTCGGGCCTGGGCTCGAGGCGGCACGGCCGCTCATAGGGCGCGCGAGGAACCGTCCGTCGCGGGGGCCGGGAGGCCTCTGGATCGAGGCCGTAACCGGGAAGGGTGCTTTCCAAAGCGGGTGGGAGGCGCGGGGCGAAGTCAGGCTCCGTGCCGTGATGGGGGGCCCCCAACGAAACCCCACCAACCGTCAAAGCCTGCCGACGCTCCCGCGGCCGCCGCCGCCCTCTGCGGACATCCGTTTCAGACGGGCCTTCTGAGTCTCCCGAGGTCGACGCGGCCTGCTTTCCCCGGAGGGAGGCCGCGTCTTTGAGTCGACGCGCAAAGCAGGGAGGAGCAAGCTGCCCATAGCGGTCTCACGACCGGGCAGGGGCCGTCCCCAGGCGCGTCCAAAGTTCCGATCGACCAGGCAACCCTGACAGTGACGGCCCAAAGGAGAGGGTGCACCCCTCCGGGCCCCAGGCAACCCGGAGGCGCCCGTCTTCCGTTACCTTGTCCGAGAAGAGGTAAAAAAATTTTCAAATTTGACTCCAGCGTCATGCCCGCCATTGGGACTTTGAGCTCGACTCGTGCCCAGGAAGGCTGCACCCTTCCTGGGATGCACTTGGAGAAGAAAACCAGCAGCCGTCATTTTTCCTGGAGGTTTCGTGCTTTCCAGAGATCCACCGAGATTGAGTTTATACCCACGCAGAGAGACTCTCAGCGGGGCTCACGGCGGTCTGTTAATGGGTCGTGGGTGCCTCCACCGCACTACTTCCCCCTCCCCGATAAAGCCCCGAAGGTCCGTTTTAGGACCGTCTTTTGTCCAGAAGGAGCTCCAGGGGCGGGGGCGAATCTGAATCTGACCCAGGACGGTGCACCCTCCCTGGGATGGCCAGGGAGGTCTGATGGCATGGAGCTCTGAACCCACAGCAATTTTTTGGACTTTGTCCGTTTTTCAAATTTGGCTCCAGAGTCAAGCCCGCCATGGGGACTTTGAGCTCGACTCGTGCCCAGGAAGGCTGCACCCTTCCTGGGACGCACTTGGAGAAGAAAACCAGCAGCCGTCATTTTTCCTGGAGGTTTCGTGCTTTCCAGAGATCCACCGTGGTGGAGATTGAGTTTATACCCACGCAGAGAGACTCTCAGCGGGGGGCTGACGGCGGTCTGTTAATGGGTCGTGGGTGCCTCCACCGCACTACTTCCCCCTCCCCGATAAAGCCCCGAAGGTCCGTTTTAGGACCGTCTTTTCTCCAGAAGGAGCTCCAGGGGCGGGGGCAAATCTGAATCTGACCCAGGACGGTGCACCCTCCCTGGGATGGCCAGGGAGGTCTGATGGCATGGAGCTCTGAACCCACAGCAATTTTTTGGACTTTGTCCGTTTTTTCAAATTTGACTCCAGAGTCAAGCCCGCCATGGGGACTTTGAGCTCGACTCGTGCCCAGGAAGGCTGCACCCTTCCTGGGACGCACTTGGAGAAGAAAACCAGCAGCCGTCATTTTTCCTGGAGGTTTCGTGCTTTCCAGAGATCCACCGTGGTGGAGATTGAGTTTATACCCACGCAGAGAGACTCTCAGCGGGGGGCTCACGGCGGTCTGTTAATGGGTCGTGGGTGCCTCCACCGCACTACTTCCCCTCCCCGATAAAGCCCCGAAGGTCCGTTTTAGGACCGTCTTTTCTCCAGAAGGAGCTCCAGGGGCGGGGGCGAATCTGAATCTGACCCAGGACGGTGCACCCTCCCTGGGATGGCCAGGGAGGTCTGATGGCATGGAGCTCTGAACCCACAGCAATTTTTTGGACTTTGTCCATTTTTTCAAATTTGACTCCAGAGTCAAGCCCGCCATGGGGACTTTGAGCTCGACTCGTATTCAGGAAGGCTGCACCCTTCCTGGGACGCACTTGGAGAAGAAAACCAGCAGCCGTCATTTTTCCTGGAGGTTTCGTGCTTTCCAGAGATCCACCGTGGTGGAGATTGAGTTTATACCCACGCAGAGAGACTCTCAGCGGGGCTCACGGCGGTCTGTTAATGGGTCGTGGGTGCCTCCACCGCACTACTTCCCCTCCCCGATAAAGCCCCGAAGGTCCGTTTTAGGACCGTCTTTTCTCCAGAAGGAGCTCCAGGGGCGGGGGCGAATCTGAATCTGACCCAGGACGGTGCACCCTCCCTGGGATGGCCAGGGAGGTCTGATGGCATGGAGCTCTGAACCCACTGCAATTTTTTGGACTTTGTCCATTTTTCTAATTTGACTCCAGAGTCAAGCCCGCCATGGGTACTTTGAGCTCGACTCGTGCCCAGGAAGGCTGCACCCTTCCTGGGATGCAGAAGAAAACCAGCAACCGTCATTTTTCCTGGAGGTTTCGTGCTTTCCAGAGATCCGCCGTGGTGGAGATTGAATTTATACCCACGCAGAGAGACTCTGAGCGGGGCTCACGGCGGTCTGTTAATGGGTCGTGGGCGCCTCCACCGCACTACTTCCCCTCCCCGATAAAGCCCCGAAGGTCCGTTTTAGGACCGTCTTTTCTCCAGAAGGAGCTCCAGGGGCGGGGGCGAATCTGAATCTGACCCAGGACGGTGCACCCTCCCTGGGATGGCCAGGGAGGTCTGATACCATGGAAGCTCTGAACCCACCGCAACTTTTTCGGTCTCTGTCATTTTCAAGAGCTTGGCTTCAGAGTCATTTTCTCCATGGGCTTTGGGCTTTATTCGTGCCCAGGAGAGGTGCCCTTTGCCTGGGAAGGACTTTTCAGAGGAACGTGCCCGTCTTTTTTCCTGGAGGTTTCATGGTTTTAAGAGCTCCACCGCGGCGGAGATTGAACTCGCTCAGCAAGCCAGAGTGCACCCTCTCGGGCTTGGGTCACTGCCTTGAAGGACCTGGAGCTTTGAGACCACCGCAACTTTGTGGACTTTGTCATTTGAGAGATCTCGTCTCCTCTACAGAAGCCCAAAGGGACGTTTTAGGACCGTCTTTGCTCCATACGGAGCTCCAGGGAGGGCGGGCGAATCTGACTCTGGCCCAGGACGGCCCACCCTCCCTGGGCTTGCCAATGAGGTCTGAGAGCATGGAGCTCTGAACGCACCGCAACTTTTTCGGACTCTGTCATTTTCAAGAGCTTGGCTTCAGAGTCATTTTCTCCATGGGCTTTGGGCTTTATTCG
The DNA here is from genome assembly GCA_026230005.1 of Gila orcuttii. Taxonomy (NCBI): domain Eukaryota; kingdom Metazoa; phylum Chordata; class Actinopteri; order Cypriniformes; family Leuciscidae; genus Gila; species Gila orcuttii. The sequence goes on along the minus strand of JAPDVR010000019.1, from coordinate 44,410,572 downwards.
TGCCCAGGAGAGGTGCGCTTTGCCTGGGAAGGACTTTTCAGAGGAACGTGCCCGTCTTTTTTCCTGGAGGTTTCATGGTTTTAAGAGCTCCACCGAGGCGGATATTGAACTCGCTCACGCAGCCAAAGTGCACCCTCTCGGGCTTGGGTCACTGCCTTGAAGGACCTGGGGCTTTGAGACCACCGCAACTTTGTGGACTTTGTCATTTGACAGAGCTCGTCTCCTCTACAGAAGCCCAAAGGGACGTTTTAGGACCGTCTTTGCTCCGTACGGAGCTCCAGGGAGGGCGGGCGAATCTGACTCTGGCCCAGGACGGCCCACCCTCCCTGGGCTTGCCAATGAGGTCTGAGAGCATGGAGCTCTGAACGCACCGCAACTTTTAGGGACTCTGTCATTTTCAAGAGCTTGGCTTCAGAGTCATTTTCTCCATGGGCTTTGGGCTTTATTCGTGCCCAGGAGAGGTGCGCTTTGCCTGGGAAGGACTTTTCAGAGGAACGTGCCCGTCTTTTTTCCTGGAGGTTTCATGGTTTTAAGAGCTCCACCGAGGCGGAGATTGAACTCGCTCACCCAGCGAAAGTGCACCCTCTCGGGCTTGGGTCACTGCCTTGAAGGCCTTGGAGCTTTGAGACCACCGCAACTTTATGGACTCTGTCATTGGAGAGATCTCGTCTCCTCTACAGAAGCCCAAAGGGACGTTTTAGGACCGTCTTTGCTCCATACGGAGCTCCAGGGAGGGCGGGCGAATCTGACTCTGGCCCAGGACGGCCCACCCTCCCTGGGCTTGCCAATGAGGTCTGAGAGCATGGAGCTCTGAACGCACCGCAACTTTTTCGGACTCTGTCATTTTCAAGAGCTTGGCTTCAGAGTCATTTTCTCCCTGGGCTTTGGGCTTTATTCGTGCCCAGGAGAGGTGCGCTTTGCCTGGGAAGGACTTTTCAGAGGAACGGGCCCGTCTTTTCCTGGAGGTTTCATGGTTTTAAGAGCTCCACCGAGGCGGAGATTGAACTCGCTCACCCAGCCACAGTGCAACCTCTCCGGCCTTGTCCACTGCCTTGAAGGCCCTGGAGCTTTGAGACCACCGCAACATCATGGACTCTGTCATTTTTTTAAAGCTTGGCATTCCACCGTGGGTGTTTGAGCTTTATTCGTGCCCAGGAGAGATTCACCCACCCTGGGATGGACTTTAGAGGAAAATCAGCCCGTCTTTTCCTGGAGGTTTCATGGTTTTAAGAGCTCCACCGAGGCGGAGATTGAACTCGCTCACCAAGCGAAAGTGCACCCTCTCGGCCTTGGGTCACTGCCTTGAAGGCCTTGGAGCTTTGAGACCACCGCAACTTTATGGACTTTGTCATTTGAGAAATCTCGTCTCCTCTACAGAAGCCCAAAGGGACGTTTTAGGACCGTCTTTGCTCCATACGGAGCTCCAGGGAGGGCGGGCGAATCTGACTCTGGCCCAGGACGGCCCACCCTCCCTGGGCTTGCCAATGAGGTCTGAGAGCATGGAGCTCTGAACGCACCGCAACTTTTAGGGACTCTGTCATTTTCAAGAGCTTGGCTTCAGAGTCATTTTCTCCATGGGCTTTGGGCTTTATTCGTGCCCAGGAGAGGTGCGCTTTGCCTGGGAAGGACTTTTCAGAGGAACGTGCCCGTCTTTTTTCCTGGAGGTTTCATGGTTTTAAGAGCTCCACCGAGGCGGAGATTGAACTCGCTCACCCAGCGAAAGTGCACCCTCTCGGGCTTGGGTCACTGCCTTGAAGGCCTTGGAGCTTTGAGACCACCGCAACTTTATGGACTCTGTCATTGGAGAGATCTCGTCTCCTCTACAGAAGCCCAAAGGGACGTTTTAGGACCGTCTTTGCTCCATACGGAGCTCCAGGGAGGGCGGGCGAATCTGACTCTGGCCCAGGACGGCCCACCCTCCCTGGGCTTGCCAATGAGGTCTGAGAGCATGGAGCTCTGAACGCACCGCAACTTTTTCGGACTCTGTCATTTTCAAGAGCTTGGCTTCAGAGTCATTTTCTCCCTGGGCTTTGGGCTTTATTCGTGCCCAGGAGAGGTGCGCTTTGCCTGGGAAGGACTTTTCAGAGGAACGGGCCCGTCTTTTCCTGGAGGTTTCATGGTTTTAAGAGCTCCACCGAGGCGGAGATTGAACTCGCTCACCCAGCCACAGTGCAACCTCTCCGGCCTTGTCCACTGCCTTGAAGGCCCTGGAGCTTTGAGACCACCGCAACATCATGGACTCTGTCATTTTTTTAAAGCTTGGCATTCCACCGTGGGTGTTTGAGCTTTATTCGTGCCCAGGAGAGATTCACCCACCCTGGGATGGACTTTAGAGGAAAATCAGCCCGTCTTTTCCTGGAGGTTTCATGGTTTTAAGAGCTCCACCGAGGCGGAGATTGAACTCGCTCACCAAGCGAAAGTGCACCCTCTCGGCCTTGGGTCACTGCCTTGAAGGCCTTGGAGCTTTGAGACCACCGCAACTTTATGGACTTTGTCATTTGAGAAATCTCGTCTCCTCTACAGAAGCCCAAAGGGACGTTTTAGGACCGTCTTTGCTCCATACGGAGCTCCAGGGAGGGCGGGCGAATCTGACTCTGGCCCAGGACGGCCTACCCTCCCTGGGCTTGCCAATGAGGTCTTAGAGCATGGAGCTCTGAACGCACCGCAACTTTTTCGGACTCTGTCATTTTCAAGAGCTTGGCTTCAGAGTCATTTTCTCCATGGGCTTTGGGCTTTATTCGTGCCCAGGAGAGGTGCGCTTTGCCTGGGAAGGACTTTTCAGAGGAACGTGCCCGTCTTTTTTCCTGGAGGTTTCATGGTTTTAAGAGCTCCACCGAGGCGGAGATTGAACTCGCTCACGCAGCCAAAGTGCACCCTCTCGGGCTTGGGTCACTGCCTTGAAGGACCTGGAGCTTTGAGACCACCGCAACTTTATGGACTTTGTCATTTGAGAGATCTCGTCTCCTCTACAGAAGCCCAAAGGGACGTTTTAGGACCGTCTTTGCTCCGTACGGAGCTCCAGGGAGGGCGGGCGAATCTGACTCTGGCCCAGGACGGCCCACCCTCCCTGGGCTTGCCTATGAGGTCTGAGAGCATGGAGCTCTGAACGCACCGCAACTTTTAGGGACTCTGTCATTTTCAAGAGCTTGGCTTCAGAGTCATTTTCTCCATGGGCTTTGGGCTTTATTCGTGCCCAGTAGAGGTGCGCTTTGCCTGGGAAGGACTTTTCAGAGGAACGTGCCCGTCTTTTTTCCTGGAGGTTTCATGGTTTTAAGAGCTCCACCGCGGCGGAGATTGAACTCGCTCACCCAGCGAAAGTGCACCCTCTCGGGCTTGGGTCACTGCCTTGAAGGCCTTGGAGCTTTGAGACCACCGCAACTTTATGGACTTTGTCATTTGAGACATCTCGTCTCCTCTACAGAAGCCCAAAGGGACGTTTTAGGACCGTCTTTGCTCCGTACGGAGCTCCAGGGAGGGCGGGCGAATCCGACTCTGGCCCAGGACGGCCCACCCTCCCTGGGCTTGCCAATGAGGTCTGAGAGCATGGAGCTCTGAACGCACCGCAACTTTTTCGGACTCTGTCATTTTCAAGAGCAGTCATTTTCTCCCTGGGCTTTGGGCTTTATTCGTGCCCAGGAGAGGTGCGCTTTGCCTGGGAAGGACTTTTCAGAGGAACGTGCCCGTCTTTTCCTGGAGGTTTCATGGTTTTAAGAGCTCCACCGAGGCGGAGATTGAACTCGCTCACCCAGCCACAGTGCAACCTCTCCGGCTTGGTCCACTGCCTTGAAGGCCCTGGAGCTTTGAGACCACCGCAACATCATGGACTCTGTCATTTTTTTTAAAGCTTGGCATTCCACCGTGGGCGTTTGAGCTTTATTCGTGCCCAGGAGAGATGCACCCACCCTGGGATGGACTTTAGAGGAAAATCAGCCCGTCTTTTCCTGGAGGTTTCATGGTTTTAAGAGCTCCACCGAGGCGGAGATTGAACTCGCTCACCCAGCGAAAGTGCACCCTCTCGGGCTTGGGTCACTGCCTTGAAGGCCTTGGAGCTTTGAGACCACCGCAACTTTGTGGACTTTGTCATTTGAGACATCTCGTCTCCTCTACAGAAGCCCAAAGGGACGTTTTAGGACCGTCTTTGCTCCGTACGGAGCTCCAGGGAGGGCGGGCGAATCCGACTCTGGCCCAGGACGGCCCACCCTCCCTGGGCTTGCCAATGAGGTCTGAGAGCATGGAGCTCTGAACGCACCGCAACTTTTTCGGACTTTGTCATTTTCAAGTGCTTGGCTTCAGAGTCATTTTCTCCATGGGCTTTGGGCTTTACTCGTGCCCAGGAGAGGTGCGCCTTGCCCGGGATGGACTTTTCAGAGGAACGGGCCCGTCTTTTCCTGGAGGTTTCATGGTTTTAAGAGCTCCACCGAGGCGGAGATTGAACTCGCTCAGCAAGCCAGAGTGCACCCTCTCGGGCTTGGGTCACTGCCTTGAAGGACCTGGAGCTTTGAGACCACCGCAACTTTGTGGACTTTGTCATTTGAGAGATCTCGTCTCCTCTACAGAAGCCCAAAGGGACGTTTTAGGACCGTCTTTGCTCCGTACGGAGCTCCAGGGAGGGCGGGCGAATCCGACTCTGGCCCAGGACGGCCCACCCTCCCTGGGCTTGCCAATGAGGTCTGAGAGCATGGAGCTCTGAACGCACCGCAACTTTTTCGGACTTTGTCATTTTCAAGTGATTGGCTTCAGAGTCATTTTCTCCATGGGCTTTGGGCTTTACTCGTGCCCAGGAGAGGTGCGCCTTGCCCGGGATGGACTTTTCAGAGGAACGTGCCCGTCTTTTCCTGGAGGTTTCATGGTTTTAAGAGCTCCACCGAGGCGGAGATTGAACTCGCTCAGCAAGCCAGAGTGCACCCTCTCGGGCTTGGGTCACTGCCTTGAAGGACCTGGAGCTTTGAGACCACCGCAACTTTGTGGACTTTGTCATTTGAGAGATCTCGTCTCCTCTACAGAAGCCCAAAGGGACGTTTTAGGACCGTCTTTGCTCCGTACGGAGCTCCAGGGAGGGCGGGCGAATCTGACTCTGGCCCAGGACGGCCCACCCTCCCTGGGCTTGCCAATGAGGTCTGAGAGCATGGAGCTCTGAACGCACCGCAACTTTTTCGGACTTTGTCATTTTCAAGTGCTTGGCTTCAGAGTCATTTTCTCCATGGGCTTTGGGCTTTACTCATGCCCAGGAGAGGTGCGCCTTGCCCGGGATGGACTTTTCAGAGGAACGGGCCCGTCTTTTCCTGGAGGTTTCATGGTTTTAAGAGCTCCACCGAGGCGGAGATTGAACTCGCTCACCCAGCCACAGTGCAACCCCTCCGGCTTGGTCCACTGCCTTGAAGGCCCTGGAGCTTTGAGACCACCGCAACATCATGGACTCTGTCATTTTTAAGAGCTTGGCTTTTAGGAGCACTGGCACTGCCTCCTGGCTGGGCTTGGATTGCTCCTGGAGGCCCTCTCCCTCCAGAGCTCCATGGCACTGTCACAAATTCAGATTTTATCCCCAACCAGAGTGCCTCCTGGCTGGGCTTGGATTGCTCCTGGAGGCCCTCTCCCTCCAGAGCTCCATTGCACTGGCACAAATTCAGATTTTATCCCCAGCCAGAGTGACACTTGGTGGGACTCGCAACTGTACGTTGAGGGTGGTGTGTCACCTCCACCACAGTACCTCTTCTCTCTCTCCTCCATAAAGCCCCGAAGGCCAGCTCTAGGACCGTCTTAGCTCCAGGTGGATCCCCAGAGGCGGCGGTTAAATCTGCCTTTGACCCAGGACGGGCCACTCTCCCCGGGGCTGGCCGAGGAGTCCCGAGTGCATGGAGACCCACGGGTACCAGAACGTTTAGGACTTAGGTTTTGGAGCGAGCTTGGCTCCGGAGGAAAACTACTCCGTGGGCGTTTGAGCTTTTATTCGTGCCCAGGAGAGATGCACCCACCCTGGGATTCAGATTTTAGAAAATCAGCCCGTCTTTTCCTGGATGTTTCACGTTTTTCCAGTTACTTCCCCAGCCAGAGTGCAGTCTCTCTGGCTTTGGTCACTGCCTTGAAGGCCCTGGTGCTTAAGTGACTCCCAGTGATCATTTTCGACCTCCCTCCCCAGCCAGGGTGCCGACTGGCTGGGCTTGGATTGCTCCTGGGGGCCCTCTCCCTCCAGAGCTCCATGGCACTGTCACAAATTCAGATTTTATCCCCAACCAGAGTGCCTCCTGGCTGGGCTTGGATTGCTCCTGGAGGCCCTCTCCCTCCAGAGCTCCATTGCACTGGCACAAATTCAGATTTTATCCCCAGCCAGAGTGACACTTGGTGGGACTCGCAACTGTACGTTGAGGGTGGTGTGTCACCTCCACCACAGTACCTCTTCCCTCTCTCCTCCATAAAGCCCCGAAGGCCAGCTTTAGGACCGTCTTAGCTCCAGGTGGATCCCCAGAGGCGGCGGTTAAATCTGCCTTTGACCCAGGACGGGCCACTCTCCCCGGGGCTGGCCGAGGAGTCCCACGGGTACCAGCACGTTTAGGACTTAGGTTTTGGAGCGAGCTTGGCTCCGGAGGAAAACTACTCCGTGGGCGTTTGAGCTTTTATTCGTGCCCAGGAGAGATGCACCCACCCTGGGATTCAGATTTTAGAAAATCAGCCCGTCTTTTCCTGGATGTTTCACGTTTTTCCAGTTACTTCCCCAGCCAGAGTGCAGTCTCTCTGGCTTTGGTCACTGCCTTGAAGGCCCTGGTGCTTACGTGACTCCCAGTGATCATTTTCGACCTCCCTCCCCAGCCAGGGTGCCGACTGGCTGGGCTTGGATTGCTCCTGGAGGCCCTCTCCCTCCAGAGCTCCACGGCACTGGCACAAATTCAGATTTTATCCCCCCAACCAAACCAACCAACCAGAGTGCCTCCTGGCTGGGCTCGGATTGCTCCTGGAGGCCCTCTCCCTCCAGGAGTTCCAGAACCTGGGTTTTATCCCCACCCAGAGTGGGAACCGCGACGGCCTGTCGAGGGTGGTGGCGTGTGTGCCTCCACCACACTCCCTCTCCCCTACACAACCCCTGAGGTCAGTTTCAGGACCGTCTCGGCTCCAGACGAGGCACCCGGGTCGGCGGGCGAGCCTGCGTCCGGCCCAGGACGGACCGACCTCCTCGGGGCTGGTCGGGAAGGACCGAGCGCCTGGGTCTTCCGGTCACCGCAAACGTTTTGGACTTAGGTTTTGGAGCGAGCTCGGCTCTGGAACCGGGCCGCCCCCACCGAGGAGGGCCGAGCCGCGCCCCGGGATCGAGCCCCGAGAGGCGGCCGAGAGACCTCCGTGGAGAGACGAGCCCCCGGAGCCAAGCCACACTCCCAGGGAGAAGGGGGGGGGCACACACACTCCCCTTCTCCCCAAAACCCAAATGGCCCGTTGCGGGTCACCCTCTGCTCCGGCAGGTTCTCCAGAACCGCGGGGCTGGGCGCTTTAAGCCGGGTATGAAGCACCGAGCTCGGCCCGCGGGAGGTCCCCGACGAGCTCATGCAGTTTGCAGGACGGTGACCCACTGCAAACGGCTTTAAACGGCCGTAACTCTGCGACGCCGCGTCCAATCGACGCCAAATTTTTATCGTGTTTAGAGCGGGACGAGAGCTTTCCAAAGAGACCACCCGCAGCTCCGGGGGCCCCCGGGGGCCCGAGATACAGCGCCGCGAAAGCGAAAAACGCGAATATCTCGGCGAAAACTCAACGGATTCGGCGAGCACCGAGCTCGTTGGAAGCGTCTAGTCGAACTGAACAAAACGGTACAAGTTTGGTGATTTTTGGTGGTGTTTTCGCGGAGATATCGGCCGAAAACCACCGGGCGCGCTTCAAAATGGCGGCCGCCAGTGACGTCACGGCCTCGGAACAAAATCGCCCGTATCTCGGGAACGCGAAGGCCCAGAGAGCTCAAATTCGGGTGAGGGGGTCCCAGTAGGGCCCTTGCACGAACGCTGGAGTGACGGGCCTCGGGGGCGCCCCCTACGGGATCGCCGTTCGCTGGGACCCCCGACTTTGGACGGCTGTAACTCGGGGACCCGGGCGAGTTGGACCTCGGGGGTGGGCTCTTTCGAAAGGCCTCGTCCAGCACTACGATCGATTAGAGTTTGGGGAATATTGGGCCGGGGGTTCCCGAGTTATAAGCCCGAAAAGGTGCGCCTTTGACCGGGCGTAACTCCCGGGCCCGACGGCCCTCGGGGACGGGGGTGGGCTCGTTGGATAGGCCCCCTCGAGCCCTACGAGCGACCAGAGTTTGGAATTTTTTCGCCCAGTACTTTTCGAGATATTCGCGAAAAACCAAATCCCCCCCCATCACACGGTGCTCGTGGCGGACACCCACGTCTCCGACGGGACTCCCAGGACCGCGGGGGGCGATCTGACCGCGCCCGTGAAAGGCGAACATCCCCGGGCGTGCCACCAGAGCCTCCGGGGCCCCGGAAGTCCCGGCCCGCCGCGGGTTTCGGACTCGGGAGACGTTTTCGGACCGGGAAAAGGCCCCCGACTTTGAACGGCTGCAACTCGGGGACCCCGGCGAGTTGGACCTCGGGGGTGGGCTCTTTCGAAAGGCCCCGTCCAGCACTACGATCGATCAGAGTTTGGGGAATATTGAGCCTGGGGTGCCCGAGATATAAGCCCGAAAAAGGTGCGCCTTTGCCCGGGCGTAACTCCCTGGCCCGACGGCCCTCGGGGACGGGGGTGGGCTCGTTGGATGGGCCCCCTCGAGCCCTACGAGCGACCCGAGTTTGGGATTTTTTCGCCGCGTGGTTCTCGAGATATTCGCGAAAAACCAAATTCCAGTCCACCCTTCTCTACCTTAAGAGAGTCCGGGTTAGTCCCGCCGTTTACGCTTCCGGGACCGCCGGGTCGTTCCGACCGCGCCGGAGAAAGGCGAACCTTCCCCGGGGCCCCCGGAAGTCCCCACCCGCCGCGGGTTTTGGACTCGGAGACGCTTTCGGACCCCGAAGGGGGCCCCGACTTCGGACGGCTGTGGCTCGGGGACCGGGCCGCCTGGAGACGCCAAACTCGGGTCAGAGTAGGGTCTCGGCGGGCCCCTTCCGACGAGCCCGCCCCCGAGCTCCGGGGCCCCCCGGTCCCGGAGAAAAGGGGCCCGACAGGACGGCGCGCACCTCGGAAGGAAAGGTCCCGGGGGCCCGGGGAGGCGGGGTCGGAGGGGGCCCGGAGGGACCCCCCGACTCCCGAAAGGGCGAGCCTCTGGGACCTCCCCTTCCCGAGATGCGGGCCGCTTTTTCAAAAAGTCCCTCGCGCGTGACCGGGCCTATCTCGGGACCGGAGGGTCCCAGCGGCCGGGGACGGCGGGTGGTCAGGGGACCCTAGGGGACCCTACTTCTCCCGCCGTCCCGAGCCCCGGGGACCTTCCGGTCCCGAGATACGGTCACTTCCTGTCCGGGTTTGACCGGGCCTACCTCGAAAAGTAAGCCGAGTTGGGGAGTGGGACTCTGGGCGTGGGGGGCGTACCGTGAGACCCCCCCCACACCGGGCGTACGGAGCCCAGACTCTTCTCGGTTCCCGAGATACGCTCACTTCCTGTCCGGGTTCGACCGGGCGTATCTCGAAAAGTGAGCCGAGTTGGGGAGTGAGACTCTGGGCGTGGGGGGCGTACGACGAGACCCCCCCACACCGGG
>JAPDVR010000019.1:44373401-44390901 GCA_026230005.1 Gila orcuttii | reverse complement strand
GGATTCTCAAGTGCCCGACACCGAGGCACTCTCCCCGGTCGCCAGCCGGGGAGACTCGTGTACGTGGTAACCCGGGTGGACCGCACCGTTTCGGACTCTGTCCGTTTCCTCGGGAGGAGCTCGTTCCTCCGGGGCGCCTTCTGCGGGCCGCCCGCTGTCCGTCACCTTGTCCGAGCGGGGCGCTTGTCCCCTCCTCGACAAAACCCCGAAGGTCCGTTTTAGGACCGTCTTTGCTCCGACCGGAGCTCCGCCACCGCCGACGGATTCGTAAGCGCCCGACACCTAGGCACTCTCCCCGGTTGCCAGCCGGGGAGTCTCGCGTACGTGGGAATCTGGGTGGACCGCACCGTTTCGGACTCTGTCCGTTTTTTTTTTTTTTTTTTTTTCAAGGAGGAGCGCTTTCCTCCGTGGGCGCCCGCCTTCCGTCACCTTGTCCGAGCGGGGCGTTTGTCGCCCTCCTCGACAAAACCCCCAAGGTCCGTTTTAGGACCGGCGTCGCTCCGACGGGAGCTCCGTCACGCGGACGGATTTGACCGTGCCCGAACCCGAGGCACTCTCCCTGGGAGTCTTCCAGGGAGATAGGTCATTGTGGGAATCTCGTTCGTCTGCAACCTCACGGACGCCGTCCGTTTTAAAACATTTTTTGGAGGTGCACCTTCCTCCGTCGCTCCGGGGGTGAGTCAAGCCCCTGGAGTCGTTTCGCCCTTTACCCAGACCGACGAGCATATGTTGTCTTTTCTTACCTCGGGATCAACCGAGGAGGCCCCTGACGGCGAACCTCCGACGCGCGGGTTTTCCTACACACGGGTCTCGCTCCGCTCGGGCCTTGGGCTCGAGGCGGCACGGCCGCTCATAGGGCGCGCGAGGAACCGTCCGTCGCGGGGGCCAGGGTGGGGAGGCCTCTGGATCGAGGCCGTAACCGGGAAGGGTGCTTTTCAAAGCGGGTGGGAGGCGCGGGGCGAAGTCAGGCTCCGTGCCGTGATGGGGGGCCCCCAACGAGACCCCACCAACCGTCAGAGCCTGCCGACGCTCCCGCGGCCACCGCCGCCCTCTGCGGACATCCGTTTCAGACGGGCCTTCTGAGTCTCCCGAGGTCGACGCGGCCTGCTTTCCCCGGAGGGAGGCCGCGTCTTTGAGTCGACGCGCAAAGCGGGGAGGAGCAAGCTGCCCATAGCGGTCTCGCGACCGGGCAGGGGCCGTCCCCAGGCGCGTCCAAAGTTCCAATCGACCAGGCAACCCTGACAAATTGACGGCCCGAAGGAGAGGGTGCACACCTCCGGGCCCCAGGCAACCCGGAGGCGCCCGTCTTCCGTTACCTTGTCCGAGAAGGGTGTGGTGACGGTCCTCCACCTCCTCTACAACACCCCTAGCGTCCGTGTTCGGACCGTCTTTGCTCCAGCAGGAGCGCCATCAGGCATACGGATCTGACTTTGAGCAGGCCACGGTTAGGCCTGCGAGCACAGGGGCTCTCGTTTGCATACAAGATCTCGGACACTGTACATTTTCTCACGAGGGGTGTTGTGTGTCTTTCACCCTCGGCACACACCCAGGACGGTGCACCTTCACACTGGATGCACGCCCCGGGCACCGGCGGTGAGTCTGGGTGTCCAAACCAGCCCCCGCGTTTACTGGAAGTCTCTCGCCCGCACAGAGTGCACTTTATCTGGGCTGAGTCAGGCCGATTCCCAAACCCGGCCTGACGTCCACGGCTCTCTGGTCCGTGTACCTCGTCGGATCGGACACCGTCCGGATTTTCGCTTTTCATCGGAGGTGCACCTTCCTCCGTCGCTTTTTCTCCAGGGGTGTCTCAGGCCCCTGGAGTAATTTTGCCGTTTACCCAGACCGACCGTTCGACAAGCATATGGTTTTTATTTTTCTTACCTCGGGGATCAACCGAGGAGCCCCGGACGGCGATCCTGCGACGCGCGGGCTTCCTACACACGGGTCTCGCTCCGCTCGGGCCTGGGCTCGAGGCGGCACGGCCGCTCATAGGGCGCGCGAGGAACCGTCCGTCGCGGGGGCCGGGAGGCCTCTGGATCGAGGCCGTAACCGGGAAGGGTGCTTTCCAAAGCGGGTGGGAGGCGCGGGGCGAAGTCAGGCTCCGTGCCGTGATGGGGGGCCCCCAACGAAACCCCACCAACCGTCAAAGCCTGCCGACGCTCCCGCGGCCGCCGCCGCCCTCTGCGGACATCCGTTTCAGACGGGCCTTCTGAGTCTCCCGAGGTCGACGCGGCCTGCTTTCCCCGGAGGGAGGCCGCGTCTTTGAGTCGACGCGCAAAGCGGGGAGGAGCAAGCTGCCCATAGCGGTCTCACGACCGGGCAGGGGCCGTCCCCAGGCGCGTCCAAAGTTCCGATCGACCAGGCAACCCTGACAGTGACGGCCCAAAGGAGAGGGTGCACCCCTCCGGGCCCCAGGCAACCCGGAGGCGCCCGTCTTCCGTTACCTTGTCCGAGAAGAGGTAAAAAAATTTTCAAATTTGACTCCAGCGTCATGCCCGCCATTGGGACTTTGAGCTCGACTCGTGCCCAGGAAGGCTGCACCCTTCCTGGGATGCACTTGGAGAAGAAAACCAGCAGCCGTCATTTTTCCTGGAGGTTTCGTGCTTTCCAGAGATCCACCGAGATTGAGTTTATACCCACGCAGAGAGACTCTCAGCGGGGCTCACGGCGGTCTGTTAATGGGTCGTGGGTGCCTCCACCGCACTACTTCCCCCTCCCCGATAAAGCCCCGAAGGTCCGTTTTAGGACCGTCTTTTCTCCAGAAGGAGCTCCAGGGGCGGGGGCGAATCTGAATCTGACCCAGGACGGTGCACCCTCCCTGGGATGGCCAGGGAGGTCTGATGGCATGGAGCTCTGAACCCACAGCAATTTTTTGGACTTTGTCCGTTTTTCAAATTTGGCTCCAGAGTCAAGCCCGCCATGGGGACTTTGAGCTCGACTCGTGCCCAGGAAGGCTGCACCCTTCCTGGGACGCACTTGGAGAAGAAAACCAGCAGCCGTCATTTTTCCTGGAGGTTTCGTGCTTTCCAGAGATCCACCGTGGTGGAGATTGAGTTTATACCCACGCAGAGAGACTCTCAGCGGGGGGCTGACGGCGGTCTGTTAATGGGTCGTGGGTGCCTCCACCGCACTACTTCCCCCTCCCCGATAAAGCCCCGAAGGTCCGTTTTAGGACCGTCTTTTCTCCAGAAGGAGCTCCAGGGGCGGGGGCGAATCTGAATCTGACCCAGGACGGTGCACCCTCCCTGGGATGGCCAGGGAGGTCTGATGGCATGGAGCTCTGAACCCACAGCAAATTTTTGGACTTTGTCCGTTTTTTCAAATTTGACTCCAGAGTCAAGCCCGCCATGGGGACTTTGAGCTCGACTCGTGCCCAGGAAGGCTGCACCCTTCCTGGGACGCACTTGGAGAAGAAAACCAGCAGCCGTCATTTTTCCTGGAGGTTTCGTGCTTTCCAGAGATCCACCGTGGTGGAGATTGAGTTTATACCCACGCAGAGAGACTCTCAGCGGGGGGCTCACGGCGGTCTGTTAATGGGTCGTGGGTGCCTCCACCGCACTACTTCCCCTCCCCGATAAAGCCCCGAAGGTCCGTTTTAGGACCGTCTTTTCTCCAGAAGGAGCTCCAGGGGCGGGGGCGAATCTGAATCTGACCCAGGACGGTGCACCCTCCCTGGGATGGCCAGGGAGGTCTGATGGCATGGAGCTCTGAACCCACAGCAATTTTTTGGACTTTGTCCATTTTTTCAAATTTGACTCCAGAGTCAAGCCCGCCATGGGGACTTTGAGCTCGACTCGTGCCCAGGAAGGCTGCACCCTTCCTGGGACGCACTTGGAGAAGAAAACCAGCAGCCGTCATTTTTCCTGGAGGTTTCGTGCTTTCCAGAGATCCACCGTGGTGGAGATTGAGTTTATACCCACGCAGAGAGACTCTCAGCGGGGCTCACGGCGGTCTGTTAATGGGTCGTGGGTGCCTCCACCGCACTACTTCCCCTCCCCGATAAAGCCCCGAAGGTCCGTTTTAGGACCGTCTTTTCTCCAGAAGGAGCTCCAGGGGCGGGGGCGAATCTGAATCTGACCCAGGACGGTGCACCCTCCCTGGGATGGCCAGGGAGGTCTGATGGCATGGAGCTCTGAACCCACTGCAATTTTTTGGACTTTGTCCATTTTTCTAATTTGACTCCAGAGTCAAGCCCGCCATGGGTACTTTGAGCTCGACTCGTGCCCAGGAAGGCTGCACCCTTCCTGGGATGCAGAAGAAAACCAGCAACCGTCATTTTTCCTGGAGGTTTCGTGCTTTCCAGAGATCCGCCGTGGTGGAGATTGAATTTATACCCACGCAGAGAGACTCTGAGCGGGGCTCACGGCGGTCTGTTAATGGGTCGTGGGCGCCTCCACCGCACTACTTCCCCTCCCCGATAAAGCCCCGAAGGTCCGTTTTAGGACCGTCTTTTCTCCAGAAGGAGCTCCAGGGGCGGGGGCGAATCTGAATCTGACCCAGGACGGTGCACCCTCCCTGGGATGGCCAGGGAGGTCTGATACCATGGAAGCTCTGAACCCACCGCAACTTTTTCGGTCTCTGTCATTTTCAAGAGCTTGGCTTCAGAGTCATTTTCTCCATGGGCTTTGGGCTTTATTCGTGCCCAGGAGAGGTGCCCTTTGCCTGGGAAGGACTTTTCAGAGGAACGTGCCCGTCTTTTTTCCTGGAGGTTTCATGGTTTTAAGAGCTCCACCGCGGCGGAGATTGAACTCGCTCAGCAAGCCAGAGTGCAACCTCTCCGGCTTGGTCCACTGCCTTGAAGGCCCTGGAGCTTTGAGACCACCGCAACATCATGGACTCTGTCATTTTTTTAAAGCTTGGCATTCCACCGTGGGCGTTTGAGCTTTATTCGTGCCCAGGAGAGATGCACCCACCCTGGGATGGACTTTAGAGGAAAATCAGCCCGTCTTTTTCCTGGAGGTTTCATGGTTTTAAGAGCTCCACCGAGGCGGAGATTGAACTCGCTCACCCAGCAAAAGTGCACCCTCTCGGGCTTGGGTCACTGCCTTGAAGGCCTTGGAGCTTTGAGACCACCGCAACTTTGTGGACTTTGTCATTTGAGACATCTCGTCTCCTCTACAGAAGCCCAAAGGGACGTTTTAGGACCGTCTTTGCTCCGTACGGAGCTCCAGGGAGGGCGGGCGAATCCGACTCTGGCCCAGGACGGCCCACCCTCCCTGGGCTTGCCAATGAGGTCTGAGAGCATGGAGCTCTGAACGCACCGCAACTTTTTCGGACTCTGTCATTTTCAAGAGCAGTCATTTTCTCCCTGGGCTTTGGGCTTTATTCGTGCCCAGGAGAGGTGCGCTTTGCCTGGGAAGGACTTTTCAGAGGAACGTGCCCGTCTTTTCCTGGAGGTTTCATGGTTTTAAGAGCTCCATCGAGGCGGAGATTGAACTCGCTCACCCAGCCACAGTGCAACCTCTCCGGCTTGGTCCACTGCCTTGAAGGCCCTGGAGCTTTGAGACCACCGCAACATCATGGACTCTGTCATTTTTTTTAAAGCTTGGCATTCCACCGTGGGCGTTTGAGCTTTATTCGTGCCCAGGAGAGATGCACCCACCCTGGGATGGACTTTAGAGGAAAATCAGCCCGTCTTTTCCTGGAGGTTTCATGGTTTTAAGAGCTCCACCGAGGCGGAGATTGAACTCGCTCACCCAGCGAAAGTGCACCCTCTCGGGCTTGGGTCACTGCCTTGAAGGCCTTGGAGCTTTGAGACCACCGCAACTTTGTGGACTTTGTCATTTGAGACATCTCGTCTCCTCTACAGAAGCCCAAAGGGACGTTTTAGGACCGTCTTTGCTCCGTACGGAGCTCCAGGGAGGGCGGGCGAATCCGACTCTGGCCCAGGACGGCCCACCCTCCCTGGGCTTGCCAATGAGGTCTGAGAGCATGGAGCTCTGAACGCACCGCAACTTTTTCGGACTTTGTCATTTTCAAGTGCTTGGCTTCAGAGTCATTTTCTCCATGGGCTTTGGGCTTTACTCGTGCCCAGGAGAGATGCGCCTTGCCCGGGATGGACTTTTCAGAGGAAAGTGCCCGTCTTTTTTCCTGGAGGTTTCATGGTTTTAAGAGCTCCACCGAGGCGGAGATTGAACTCGCTCACCCAGCCACAGTGCAACCTCTCCGGCTTGGTCCACTGCCTTGAAGGCCCTGGAGCATGGAGACCACCGCAACATAATGGACTCTGTCATTTTTTTAAAGCTTGGCATTCCACCGTGGGCGTTTGAGCTTTATTCGTGCCCAGGAGAGATTCACCCACCCTGGGATGGACTTTAGAGGAAAATCAGCCCGTCTTTTCCTGGAGGTTTCATGGTTTTAAGAGCTCCACCGAGGCGGAGATTGAACTCGCTCACCAAGCGAAAGTGCACCCTCTCGGGCTTGGGTCACTGCCTTGAAGGCCTTGGAGCTTTGAGACCACCGCAACTTTATGGACTTTGTCATTTGAGAAATCTCGTCTCCTCTACAGAAGCCCAAAGGGACGTTTTAGGACCGTCTTTGCTCCATACAGAGCTCCAGGGAGGGCGGGCGAATCTGACTCTGGCCCAGGACGGCCTACCCTCCCTGGGCTTGCCAATGAGGTCTTAGAGCATGGAGCTCTGAACGCACCGCAACTTTTTTGGACTTTGTCATTTTCAAGTGCTTGGCTTCAGAGTCATTTTCTCCATGGGCTTTGGGCTTTACTCGTGCCCAGGAGAGGTGCGCCTTGCCCGGGATGGACTTTTCAGAGGAACGGGCCCGTCTTTTCCTGGAGGTTTCATGGTTTTAAGAGCTCCACCGAGGCGGAGATTGAACTCGCTCACCCAGCCACAGTGCAACCTCTCCGGCTTGGTCCACTGCCTTGAAGGCCCTGGAGCTTTGAGACCACCGCAACATCATGGACTCTGTCATTTTTTTAAAGCTTGGCATTCCACCGTGGGCGTTTGAGCTTTATTCGTGCCCAGGAGAGATGCACCCACCCTGGGATGGACTTTAGAGGAAAATCAGCCCGTCTTTTTCCTGGAGGTTTCATGGTTTTAAGAGCTCCACCGAGGCGGAGATTGAACTCGCTCACCCAGCAAAAGTGCACCCTCTCGGGCTTGGGTCACTGCCTTGAAGGCCTTGGAGCTTTGAGACCACCGCAACTTTGTGGACTTTGTCATTTGAGACATCTCGTCTCCTCTACAGAAGCCCAAAGGGACGTTTTAGGACCGTCTTTGCTCCGTACGGAGCTCCAGGGAGGGCGGGCGAATCCGACTCTGGCCCAGGACGGCCCACCCTCCCTGGGCTTGCCAATGAGGTCTGAGAGCATGGAGCTCTGAACGCACCGCAACTTTTTCGGACTCTGTCATTTTCAAGAGCAGTCATTTTCTCCCTGGGCTTTGGGCTTTATTCGTGCCCAGGAGAGGTGCGCTTTGCCTGGGAAGGACTTTTCAGAGGAACGTGCCCGTCTTTTCCTGGAGGTTTCATGGTTTTAAGAGCTCCACCGAGGCGGAGATTGAACTCGCTCACCCAGCCACAGTGCAACCTCTCCGGCTTGGTCCACTGCCTTGAAGGCCCTGGAGCTTTGAGACCACCGCAACATCATGGACTCTGTCATTTTTTTTAAAGCTTGGCATTCCACCGTGGGCGTTTGAGCTTTATTCGTGCCCAGGAGAGATGCACCCACCCTGGGATGGACTTTAGAGGAAAATCAGCCCGTCTTTTCCTGGAGGTTTCATGGTTTTAAGAGCTCCACCGAGGCGGAGATTGAACTCGCTCACCCAGCGAAAGTGCACCCTCTCGGGCTTGGGTCACTGCCTTGAAGGCCTTGGAGCTTTGAGACCACCGCAACTTTATGGACTTTGTCATTTGAGAAATCTCGTCTCCTCTACAGAAGCCCAAAGGGACGTTTTAGGACCGTCTTTGCTCCATACGGAGCTCCAGGGAGGGCGGGCGAATCTGACTCTGGCCCAGGACGGCCTACCCTCCCTGGGCTTGCCAATGAGGTCTTAGAGCATGGAGCTCTGAACGCACCGCAACTTTTTCGGACTTTGTCATTTTCAAGTGCTTGGCTTCAGAGTCATTTTCTCCATGGGCTTTGGGCTTTACTCGTGCCCAGGAGAGGTGCGCTTTGCCTGGGAAGGACTTTTCAGAGGAACGTGCCCGTCTTTTTTCCTGGAGGTTTCATGGTTTTAAGAGCTCCACCGAGGCGGAGATTGAACTCGCTCACCCAGCCACAGTGCAACCTCTCCGGCTTGGTCCACTGCCTTGAAGGCCCTGGAGCTTTGAGACCACCGCAACTTTGTGGACTTTGTCATTTGAGAGATCTCGTCTCCTCTACAGAAGCCCAAAGGGACGTTTTAGGACCGTCTTTGCTCCGTACGGAGCTCCAGGGAGGGCGGGCGAATCCGACTCTGGCCCAGGACGGCCCACCCTCCCTGGGCTTGCCAATGAGGTCTGAGAGCATGGAGCTCTGAACGCACCGCAACTTTTAGGGACTCTGTCATTTTCAAGAGCTTGGCTTCAGAGTCATTTTCTCCATGGGCTTTGGGCTTTATTCGTGCCCAGGAGAGGTGCGCTTTGCCTGGGAAGGACTTTTCAGAGGAACGTGCCCGTCTTTTTTCCTGGAGGTTTCATGGTTTTAAGAGCTCCACCGAGGCGGAGATTGAACTCGCTCACCCAGCGAAAGTGCACCCTCTCGGGCTTGGGTCACTGCCTTGAAGGCCTTGGAGCTTTGAGACCACCGCAACTTTGTGGACTTTGTCATTTGAGACATCTCGTCTCCTCTACAGAAGCCCAAAGGGACGTTTTAGGACCGTCTTTGCTCCGTACGGAGCTCCAGGGAGGGCGGGCGAATCCGACTCTGGCCCAGGACGGCCCACCCTCCCTGGGCTTGCCAATGAGGTCTGAGAGCATGGAGCTCTGAACGCACCGCAACTTTTTCGGACTCTGTCATTTTCAAGAGCAGTCATTTTCTCCCTGGGCTTTGGGCTTTATTCGTGCCCAGGAGAGGTGCGCTTTGCCTGGGAAGGACTTTTCAGAGGAACGTGCCCGTCTTTTTTCCTGGAGGTTTCATGGTTTTAAGAGCTCCACCGAGGCGGAGATTGAACTCGCTCACCCAGCCACAGTGCAACCTCTCCGGCTTGGTCCACTGCCTTGAAGGCCCTGGAGCTTTGAGACCACCGCAACATCATGGACTCTGTCATTTTTTTTAAAGCTTGGCATTCCACCGTGGGCGTTTGAGCTTTATTCGTGCCCAGGAGAGATGCACCCACCCTGGGATGGACTTTAGAGGAAAATCAGCCCGTCTTTTCCTGGAGGTTTCATGGTTTTAAGAGCTCCACCGAGGCGGAGATTGAACTCGCTCACCCAGCGAAAGTGCACCCTCTCGGGCTTGGGTCACTGCCTTGAAGGCCTTGGAGCTTTGAGACCACCGCAACTTTATGGACTTTGTCATTTGAGAAATCTCGTCTCCTCTACAGAAGCCCAAAGGGACGTTTTAGGACCGTCTTTGCTCCATACGGAGCTCCAGGGAGGGCGGGCGAATCTGACTCTGGCCCAGGACGGCCTACCCTCCCTGGGCTTGCCAATGAGGTCTTAGAGCATGGAGCTCTGAACGCACCGCAACTTTTTCGGACTTTGTCATTTTCAAGTGCTTGGCTTCAGAGTCATTTTCTCCATGGGCTTTGGGCTTTACTCGTGCCCAGGAGAGGTGCGCTTTGCCTGGGAAGGACTTTTCAGAGGAACGTGCCCGTCTTTTTTCCTGGAGGTTTCATGGTTTTAAGAGCTCCACCGAGGCGGAGATTGAACTCGCTCACCCAGCCACAGTGCAACCTCTCCGGCTTGGTCCACTGCCTTGAAGGCCCTGGAGCTTTGAGACCACCGCAACTTTGTGGACTTTGTCATTTGAGAGATCTCGTCTCCTCTACAGAAGCCCAAAGGGACGTTTTAGGACCGTCTTTGCTCCGTACGGAGCTCCAGGGAGGGCGGGCGAATCCGACTCTGGCCCAGGACGGCCCACCCTCCCTGGGCTTGCCAATGAGGTCTGAGAGCATGGAGCTCTGAACGCACCGCAACTTTTAGGGACTCTGTCATTTTCAAGAGCTTGGCTTCAGAGTCATTTTCTCCATGGGCTTTGGGCTTTATTCGTGCCCAGGAGAGGTGCGCTTTGCCTGGGAAGGACTTTTCAGAGGAACGTGCCCGTCTTTTTTCCTGGAGGTTTCATGGTTTTAAGAGCTCCACCGAGGCGGAGATTGAACTCGCTCACCCAGCGAAAGTGCACCCTCTCGGGCTTGGGTCACTGCCTTGAAGGCCTTGGAGCTTTGAGACCACCGCAACTTTGTGGACTTTGTCATTTGAGACATCTCGTCTCCTCTACAGAAGCCCAAAGGGACGTTTTAGGACCGTCTTTGCTCCGTACGGAGCTCCAGGGAGGGCGGGCGAATCCGACTCTGGCCCAGGACGGCCCACCCTCCCTGGGCTTGCCAATGAGGTCTGAGAGCATGGAGCTCTGAACGCACCGCAACTTTTTCGGACTCTGTCATTTTCAAGAGCAGTCATTTTCTCCCTGGGCTTTGGGCTTTATTCGTGCCCAGGAGAGGTGCGCTTTGCCTGGGAAGGACTTTTCAGAGGAACGTGCCCGTCTTTTTTCCTGGAGGTTTCATGGTTTTAAGAGCTCCACCGAGGCGGAGATTGAACTCGCTCACCCAGCGAAAGTGCACCCTCTCGGGCTTGGGTCACTGCCTTGAAGGCCTTGGAGCTTTGAGACCACCGCAACTTTATGGACTCTGTCATTGGAGAGATCTCGTCTCCTCTACAGAAGCCCAAAGGGACGTTTTAGGACCGTCTTTGCTCCATACGGAGCTCCAGGGAGGGCGGGCGAATCTGACTCTGGCCCAGGACGGCCAACCCTCCCTGGGCTTGCCAATGAGGTCTGAGAGCATGGAGCTCTGAACGCACCGCAACTTTTTCGGACTCTGTCATTTTCAAGAGCAGTCATTTTCTCCCTGGGCTTTGGGCTTTATTCGTGCCCAGGAGAGGTGCGCTTTGCCTGGGAAGGACTTTTCAGAGGAACGTGCCCGTCTTTTTTCCTGGAGGTTTCATGGTTTTAAGAGCTCCACCGAGGCGGAGATTGAACTCGCTCACCCAGCGAAAGTGCACCCTCTCGGGCTTGGGTCACTGCCTTGAAGGCCTTGGAGCTTTGAGACCACCGCAACTTTGTGGACTCTGTCATTGGAGAGATCTCGTCTCCTCTACAGAAGCCCAAAGGGACGTTTTAGGACCGTCTTTGCTCCGTACGGAGCTCCAGGGAGGGCGGGCGAATCTGACTCTGGCCCAGGACGGCCAACCCTCCCTGGGCTTGCCAATGAGGTCTGAGAGCATGGAGCTCTGAACGCACCGCAACTTTTTCGGACTCTGTCATTTTCAAGAGCTTGGCTTCAGAGTCATTTTCTCCCTGGGCTTTGGGCTTTATTCGTGCCCAGGAGAGGTGCGCTTTGCCTGGGAAGGACTTTTCAGAGGAACGGGCCCGTCTTTTTTCCTGGAGGTTTCATGGTTTTAAGAGCTCCACCGAGGCGGAGATTGAACTCGCTCACCCAGCCACAGTGCAACCTCTCCGGCTTGGTCCACTGCCTTGAAGGCCCTGGAGCTTTGAGACCACCGCAACATCATGGACTCTGTCATTTTTTTAAAGCTTGGCATTCCACCGTGGGCGTTTGAGCTTTATTCGTGCCCAGGAGAGATGCACCCACCCTGGGATGGACTTTAGAGGAAAATCAGCCCGTCTTTTTCCTGGAGGTTTCATGGTTTTAAGAGCTCCACCGAGGCGGAGATTGAACTCGCTCACCCAGCGAAAGTGCACCCTCTCGGGCTTGGGTCACTGCCTTGAAGGCCTTGGAGCTTTGAGACCACCGCAACTTTGTGGACTTTGTCATTTGAGAGATCTCGTCTCCTCTACAGAAGCCCAAAGGGACGTTTTAGGACCGTCTTTGCTCCGTACGGATCTCCAGGGAGGGCGGGCGAATCTGACTCTGGCCCAGGACGGCCCACCCTCCCTGGGCTTGCCAATGAGGTCTGAGAGCATGGAGCTCTGAACGCACCGCAACTTTTAGGGACTCTGTCATTTTCAAGAGCTTGGCTTCAGAGTCATTTTCTCCATGGGCTTTGGGCTTTATTCGTGCCCAGGAGAGGTGCGCTTTGCCTGGGAAGGACTTTTCAGAGGAACGTGCCCGTCTTTTTTCCTGGAGGTTTCATGGTTTTAAGAGCTCCACCGAGGCGGAGATTGAACTCGCTCACCCAGCGAAAGTGCACCCTCTCGGGCTTGGGTCACTGCCTTGAAGGCCTTGGAGCTTTGAGACCACCGCAACTTTGTGGACTCTGTCATTGGAGAGATCTCGTCTCCTCTACAGAAGCCCAAAGGGACGTTTTAGGACCGTCTTTGCTCCGTACGGAGCTCCAGGGAGGGCGGGCGAATCTGACTCTGGCCCAGGACGGCCAACCCTCCCTGGGCTTGCCAATGAGGTCTGAGAGCATGGAGCTCTGAACGCACCGCAACTTTTTCGGACTCTGTCATTTTCAAGAGCTTGGCTTCAGAGTCATTTTCTCCCTGGGCTTTGGGCTTTATTCGTGCCCAGGAGAGGTGCGCTTTGCCTGGGAAGGACTTTTCAGAGGAACGGGCCCGTCTTTTTTCCTGGAGGTTTCATGGTTTTAAGAGCTCCACCGAGGCGGAGATTGAACTCGCTCACCCAGCCACAGTGCAACCTCTCCGGCTTGGTCCACTGCCTTGAAGGCCCTGGAGCTTTGAGACCACCGCAACATCATGGACTCTGTCATTTTTTTAAAGCTTGGCATTCCACCGTGGGCGTTTGAGCTTTATTCGTGCCCAGGAGAGATGCACCCACCCTGGGATGGACTTTAGAGGAAAATCAGCCCGTCTTTTTCCTGGAGGTTTCATGGTTTTAAGAGCTCCACCGAGGCGGAGATTGAACTCGCTCACCCAGCGAAAGTGCACCCTCTCGGGCTTGGGTCACTGCCTTGAAGGCCTTGGAGCTTTGAGACCACCGCAACTTTGTGGACTTTGTCATTTGAGAGATCTCGTCTCCTCTACAGAAGCCCAAAGGGACGTTTTAGGACCGTCTTTGCTCCGTACGGATCTCCAGGGAGGGCGGGCGAATCTGACTCTGGCCCAGGACGGCCCACCCTCCCTGGGCTTGCCAATGAGGTCTGAGAGCATGGAGCTCTGAACGCACCGCAACTTTTAGGGACTCTGTCATTTTCAAGAGCTTGGCTTCAGAGTCATTTTCTCCATGGGCTTTGGGCTTTATTCGTGCCCAGGAGAGGTGCGCTTTGCCTGGGAAGGACTTTTCAGAGGAACGTGCCCGTCTTTTTTCCTGGAGGTTTCATGGTTTTAAGAGCTCCACCGAGGCGGAGATTGAACTCGCTCACCCAGCGAAAGTGCACCCTCTCGGGCTTGGGTCACTGCCTTGAAGGCCTTGGAGCTTTGAGACCACCGCAACTTTGTGGACTCTGTCATTGGAGAGATCTCGTCTCCTCTACAGAAGCCCAAAGGGACGTTTTAGGACCGTCTTTGCTCCGTACGGAGCTCCAGGGAGGGCGGGCGAATCTGACTCTGGCCCAGGACGGCCAACCCTCCCTGGGCTTGCCAATGAGGTCTGAGAGCATGGAGCTCTGAACGCACCGCAACTTTTTCGGACTCTGTCATTTTCAAGAGCTTGGCTTCAGAGTCATTTTCTCCCTGGGCTTTGGGCTTTATTCGTGCCCAGGAGAGGTGCGCTTTGCCTGGGAAGGACTTTTCAGAGGAACGGGCCCGTCTTTTTTCCTGGAGGTTTCATGGTTTTAAGAGCTCCACCGAGGCGGAGATTGAACTCGCTCACCCAGCCACAGTGCAACCTCTCCGGCTTGGTCCACTGCCTTGAAGGCCCTGGAGCTTTGAGACCACCGCAACATCATGGACTCTGTCATTTTTAAGAGCTTGGCTTTTAGGAGCACTGGCACTGCCTCCTGGCTGGGCTTGGATTGCTCCTGGAGGCCCTCTCCCTCCAGAGCTCCATGGCACTGTCACAAATTCAGATTTTATCCCCAACCAGAGTGCCTCCTGGCTGGGCTTGGATTGCTCCTGGAGGCCCTCTCCCTCCAGAGCTCCATTGCACTGGCACAAATTCAGATTTTATCCCCAGCCAGAGTGACACTTGGTGGGACTCGCAACTGTACGTTGAGGGTGGTGTGTCACCTCCACCACAGTACCTCTTCTCTCTCTCCTCCATAAAGCCCCGAAGGCCAGCTCTAGGACCGTCTTAGCTCCAGGTGGATCCCCAGAGGCGGCGGTTAAATCTGCCTTTGACCCAGGACGGGCCACTCTCCCCGGGGCTGGCCGAGGAGTCCCACGGGTACCAGAACGTTTAGGACTTAGGTTTTGGAGCGAGCTTGGCTCCGGAGGAAAACTACTCCGTGGGCGTTTGAGCTTTTATTCGTGCCCAGGAGAGATGCACCCACCCTGGGATTCAGATTTTAGAAAATCAGCCCGTCTTTTCCTGGATGTTTCACGTTTTTCCAGTTACTTCCCCAGCCAGAGTGCAGTCTCTCTGGCTTTGGTCACTGCCTTGAAGGCCCTGGTGCTTACGTGACTCCCAGTGATCATTTTCGACCTCCCTCCCCAGCCAGGGTGCCGACTGGCTGGGCTTGGATTGCTCCTGGAGGCCCTCTCCCTCCAGAGCTCCACGGCACTGGCACAAATTCAGATTTTATCCCCCCAACCAAACCAACCAACCAGAGTGCCTCCTGGCTGGGCTCGGATTGCTCCTGGAGGCCCTCTCCCTCCAGGAGTTCCAGAACCTGGGTTTTATCCCCACCCAGAGTGGGAACCGCGACGGCCTGTCGAGGGTGGTGGCGTGTGTGCCTCCACCACACTCCCTCTCCCCTACACAACCCCTGAGGTCAGTTTCAGGACCGTCTCGGCTCCAGACGAGGCACCCGGGTCGGCGGGCGAGCCTGCGTCCGGCCCAGGACGGACCGACCTCCTCGGGGCTGGTCGGGAAGGACCGAGCGCCTGGGTCTTCCGGTCACCGCAAACGTTTTGGACTTAGGTTTTGGAGCGAGCTCGGCTCTGGAACCGGGCCGCCCCCACCGAGGAGGGCCGAGCCGCGCCCCGGGATCGAGCCCCGAGAGGCGGCCGAGAGACCTCCGTGGAGAGACGAGCCCCCGGAGCCAAGCCACACTCCCAGGGAGAAGGGGGGGGGCACACACACTCCCCTTCTCCCCAAAACCCAAACGGCCCGTTGCGGGTCACCCTCTGCTCCGGCAGGTTCTCCAGAACCGCGGGGCTGGGCGCTTTAAGCCGGGTATGAAGCACCGAGCTCGGCCCGCGGGAGGTCCCCGACGAGCTCATGCAGTTTGCAGGACGGTGACCCACTGCAAACGGCTTTAAACGGCCGTAACTCTGCGACGCCGCGTCCAATCGACGCCAAATTTTTATCGTGTTTAGAGCGGGACGAGAGCTTTCCAAAGAGACCACCCGCAGCTCCGGGGGCCCCCGGGGGCCCGAGATACAGCGCCGCGAAAGCGAAAAACGCGAATATCTCGGCGAAAACTCAACGGATTCGGCGAGCACCGAGCTCGTTGGAAGCGTCTAGTCGAACTGAACAAAACGGTACAAGTTTGGTGATTTTTGGTGGTGTTTTCGCGGAGATATCGGCCGAAAACCACCGGGCGCGCTTCAAAATGGCGGCCGCCAGTGACGTCACGGCCTCGGAACAAAATCGCCCGTATCTCGGGAACGCGAAGGCCCAGAGAGCTCAAATTCGGGTGAGGGGGTCCCAGTAGGGCCCTTGCACGAACGCTGGAGTGACGGGCCTCGGGGGCGCCCCCTACGGGATCGCCGTTCGCTGGGACCCCCGACTTTGGACGGCTGTAACTCGGGGACCCGGGCGAGTTGGACCTCGGGGGTGGGCTCTTTCGAAAGGCCTCGTCCAGCACTACGATCGATTAGAGTTTGGGGAATATTGGGCCGGGGGTTCCCGAGTTATAAGCCCGAAAAGGTGCGCCTTTGACCGGGCGTAACTCCCGGGCCCGACGGCCCTCGGGGACGGGGGTGGGCTCGTTGGATAGGCCCCCTCGAGCCCTACGAGCGACCAGAGTTTGGAATTTTTTCGCCGAGTACTTTTCGAGATATTCGCGAAAAACCAAATCCCCCCCCATCACACGGTGCTCGTGGCGGACACCCACGTCTCCGACGGGACTCCCAGGACCGCGGGGGGCGATCTGACCGCGCCCGTGAAAGGCGAACCTCCCCGGGCGTGCCACCAGAGCCTCCGGGGCCCCGGAAGTCCCGGCCCGCCGCGGGTTTCGGACTCGGGAGACGTTTTCGGACCGGGAAAAGGCCCCCGACTTTGAACGGCTGCAACTCGGGGACCCCGGCGAGTTGGACCTCGGGGGTGGGCTCTTTCGAAAGGCCCCGTCCAGCACTACGATCGATCAGAGTTTGGGGAATATTGAGCCTGGGGTGCCCGAGATATAAGCCCGAAAAGGTGCGCCTTTGACCGGGCGTAACTCCCTGGCCCGACGGCCCTCGGGGACGGGGGTGGGCTCGTTGGATGGGCCCCCTCGAGCCCTACGAGCGACCCGAGTTTGGGATTTTTTCGCCGCGTGGTTCTCGAGATATTCGCGAAAAACCAAATTCCAGTCCACCCTTCTCTACCTTAAGAGAGTCCGGGTTAGTCCCGCCGTTTACGCTTCCGGGACCGCCGGGTCGTTCCGACCGCGCCGGAGAAAGGCGAACCTTCCCCGGGGCCCCCGGAAGTCCCCACCCGCCGCGGGTTTTGGACTCGGAGACGCTTTCGGACCCCGAAGGGGGCCCCGACTTCGGACGGCTGTGGCTCGGGGACCGGGCCGCCTGGAGACGCCAAACTCGGGTCAGAGTAGGGTCTCGGCGGGCCCCTTCCGACGAGCCCGCCCCCGAGCTCCGGGGCCCCCCGGTCCCGGAGAAAAGGGGCCCGACAGGACGGCGCGCACCTCGGAAGGAAAGGTCCCGGGGGCCCGGGGAGGCGGGGTCGGAGGGGGCCCGGAGGGACCCCCCGACTCCCGAAAGGGCGAGCCTCTGGGACCTCCCCTTCCCGAGATGCGGGCCGCTTTTTCAAAAAGTCCCTCGCGCGTGACCGGGCCTATCTCGGGACCGGAGGGTCCCAGCGGCCGGGGACGGCGGGTGGTCAGGGGACCCTAGGGGACCCTACTTCTCCCGCCGTCCCGAGCCCCGGGGACCTTCCGGTCCCGAGATACGGTCACTTCCTGTCCGGGTTTGACCGGGCCTACCTCGAAAAGTAAGCCGAGTTGGGGAGTGGGACTCTGGGCGTGGGGGGCGTACCGTGAGACCCCCCCCACACCGGGCGTACGGAGCCCAGACTCTTCTCGGTTCCCGAGATACGCTCACTTCCTGTCCGGGTTCGACCGGGCGTATCTCGAAAAGTGAGCCGAGTTGGGGAGTGAGACT
>JAPDVR010000019.1:44345901-44363401 GCA_026230005.1 Gila orcuttii | reverse complement strand
GGCCCAGAGGAGGGGGTGCGCTCCTCCGGGCCCCGGGCAACCCGGAGGCGCCCGTTATTTTTCTCGTCCGTTGCCTTTTCTCCGATACCTTGTCCGAGCGGGGCCGTCGTCCCCTCCTCGACAAAACCCCGAAGGTCCGTTTTAGGACCGTCTTCGCTCCGACAGGAGCTCCGTCGCCGCGGACGGATTCTCAAGTGCCCGACACCGAGGCACTCTCCCCGGTCGCCAGCCGGGGAGACTCGTGTACGTGGTAACCCGGGTGGACCGCACCGTTTCGGACTCTGTCCGTTTCCTCGGGAGGAGCTCGTTCCTCCGGGGCGCCTTCTGCGGGCCGCCCGCTGTCCGTCACCTTGTCCGAGCGGGGCGCTTGTCCCCTCCTCGACAAAACCCCGAAGGTCCGTTTTAGGACCGTCTTTGCTCCGACCGGAGCTCCGCCACCGCCGACGGATTCGTAAGCGCCCGACACCTAGGCACTCTCCCCGGTTGCCAGCCGGGGAGTCTCGCGTACGTGGGAATCTGGGTGGACCGCACCGTTTCGGACTCTGTCCGTTTTTTTTTTTTTTTTTTTTTCAAGGAGGAGCGCTTTCCTCCGTGGGCGCCCGCCTTCCGTCACCTTGTCCGAGCGGGGCGTTTGTCGCCCTCCTCGACAAAACCCCCAAGGTCCGTTTTAGGACCGGCGTCGCTCCGACGGGAGCTCCGTCACGCGGACGGATTTGACCGTGCCCGAACCCGAGGCACTCTCCCTGGGAGTCTTCCAGGGAGATAGGTCATTGTGGGAATCTCGTTCGTCTGCAACCTCACGGACGCCGTCCGTTTTAAAACATTTTTTGGAGGTGCACCTTCCTCCGTCGCTCCGGGGGTGAGTCAAGCCCCTGGAGTCGTTTCGCCCTTTACCCAGACCGACGAGCATATGTTGTCTTTTCTTACCTCGGGATCAACCGAGGAGGCCCCTGACGGCGAACCTCCGACGCGCGGGTTTTCCTACACACGGGTCTCGCTCCGCTCGGGCCTTGGGCTCGAGGCGGCACGGCCGCTCATAGGGCGCGCGAGGAACCGTCCGTCGCGGGGGCCAGGGTGGGGAGGCCTCTGGATCGAGGCCGTAACCGGGAAGGGTGCTTTTCAAAGCGGGTGGGAGGCGCGGGGCGAAGTCAGGCTCCGTGCCGTGATGGGGGGCCCCCAACGAGACCCCACCAACCGTCAGAGCCTGCCGACGCTCCCGCGGCCACCGCCGCCCTCTGCGGACATCCGTTTCAGACGGGCCTTCTGAGTCTCCCGAGGTCGACGCGGCCTGCTTTCCCCGGAGGGAGGCCGCGTCTTTGAGTCGACGCGCAAAGCGGGGAGGAGCAAGCTGCCCATAGCGGTCTCGCGACCGGGCAGGGGCCGTCCCCAGGCGCGTCCAAAGTTCCAATCGACCAGGCAACCCTGACAAATTGACGGCCCGAAGGAGAGGGTGCACACCTCCGGGCCCCAGGCAACCCGGAGGCGCCCGTCTTCCGTTACCTTGTCCGAGAAGGGTGTGGTGACGGTCCTCCACCTCCTCTACAACACCCCTAGCGTCCGTGTTCGGACCGTCTTTGCTCCAGCAGGAGCGCCATCAGGCATACGGATCTGACTTTGAGCAGGCCACGGTTAGGCCTGCGAGCACAGGGGCTCTCGTTTGCATACAAGATCTCGGACACTGTACATTTTCTCACGAGGGGTGTTGTGTGTCTTTCACCCTCGGCACACACCCAGGACGGTGCACCTTCACACTGGATGCACGCCCCGGGCACCGGCGGTGAGTCTGGGTGTCCAAACCAGCCCCCGCGTTTACTGGAAGTCTCTCGCCCGCACAGAGTGCACTTTATCTGGGCTGAGTCAGGCCGATTCCCAAACCCGGCCTGACGTCCACGGCTCTCTGGTCCGTGTACCTCGTCGGATCGGACACCGTCCGGATTTTCGCTTTTCATCGGAGGTGCACCTTCCTCCGTCGCTTTTTCTCCAGGGGTGTCTCAGGCCCCTGGAGTAATTTTGCCGTTTACCCAGACCGACCGTTCGACAAGCATATGGTTTTTATTTTTCTTACCTCGGGGATCAACCGAGGAGCCCCGGACGGCGATCCTGCGACGCGCGGGCTTCCTACACACGGGTCTCGCTCCGCTCGGGCCTGGGCTCGAGGCGGCACGGCCGCTCATAGGGCGCGCGAGGAACCGTCCGTCGCGGGGGCCGGGAGGCCTCTGGATCGAGGCCGTAACCGGGAAGGGTGCTTTCCAAAGCGGGTGGGAGGCGCGGGGCGAAGTCAGGCTCCGTGCCGTGATGGGGGGCCCCCAACGAAACCCCACCAACCGTCAAAGCCTGCCGACGCTCCCGCGGCCGCCGCCGCCCTCTGCGGACATCCGTTTCAGACGGGCCTTCTGAGTCTCCCGAGGTCGACGCGGCCTGCTTTCCCCGGAGGGAGGCCGCGTCTTTGAGTCGACGCGCAAAGCGGGGAGGAGCAAGCTGCCCATAGCGGTCTCACGACCGGGCAGGGGCCGTCCCCAGGCGCGTCCAAAGTTCCGATCGACCAGGCAACCCTGACAGTGACGGCCCAAAGGAGAGGGTGCACCCCTCCGGGCCCCAGGCAACCCGGAGGCGCCCGTCTTCCGTTACCTTGTCCGAGAAGAGGTAAAAAAATTTTCAAATTTGACTCCAGCGTCATGCCCGCCATTGGGACTTTGAGCTCGACTCGTGCCCAGGAAGGCTGCACCCTTCCTGGGATGCACTTGGAGAAGAAAACCAGCAGCCGTCATTTTTCCTGGAGGTTTCGTGCTTTCCAGAGATCCACCGAGATTGAGTTTATACCCACGCAGAGAGACTCTCAGCGGGGCTCACGGCGGTCTGTTAATGGGTCGTGGGTGCCTCCACCGCACTACTTCCCCCTCCCCGATAAAGCCCCGAAGGTCCGTTTTAGGACCGTCTTTTCTCCAGAAGGAGCTCCAGGGGCGGGGGCGAATCTGAATCTGACCCAGGACGGTGCACCCTCCCTGGGATGGCCAGGGAGGTCTGATGGCATGGAGCTCTGAACCCACAGCAATTTTTTGGACTTTGTCCGTTTTTCAAATTTGGCTCCAGAGTCAAGCCCGCCATGGGGACTTTGAGCTCGACTCGTGCCCAGGAAGGCTGCACCCTTCCTGGGACGCACTTGGAGAAGAAAACCAGCAGCCGTCATTTTTCCTGGAGGTTTCGTGCTTTCCAGAGATCCACCGTGGTGGAGATTGAGTTTATACCCACGCAGAGAGACTCTCAGCGGGGGGCTGACGGCGGTCTGTTAATGGGTCGTGGGTGCCTCCACCGCACTACTTCCCCCTCCCCGATAAAGCCCCGAAGGTCCGTTTTAGGACCGTCTTTTCTCCAGAAGGAGCTCCAGGGGCGGGGGCGAATCTGAATCTGACCCAGGACGGTGCACCCTCCCTGGGATGGCCAGGGAGGTCTGATGGCATGGAGCTCTGAACCCACAGCAATTTTTTGGACTTTGTCCGTTTTTTCAAATTTGACTCCAGAGTCAAGCCCGCCATGGGGACTTTGAGCTCGACTCGTGCCCAGGAAGGCTGCACCCTTCCTGGGACGCACTTGGAGAAGAAAACCAGCAGCCGTCATTTTTCCTGGAGGTTTCGTGCTTTCCAGAGATCCACCGTGGTGGAGATTGAGTTTATACCCACGCAGAGAGACTCTCAGCGGGGGGCTCACGGCGGTCTGTTAATGGGTCGTGGGTGCCTCCACCGCACTACTTCCCCTCCCCGATAAAGCCCCGAAGGTCCGTTTTAGGACCGTCTTTTCTCCAGAAGGAGCTCCAGGGGCGGGGGCGAATCTGAATCTGACCCAGGACGGTGCACCCTCCCTGGGATGGCCAGGGAGGTCTGATGGCATGGAGCTCTGAACCCACAGCAATTTTTTGGACTTTGTCCATTTTTTCAAATTTGACTCCAGAGTCAAGCCCGCCATGGGGACTTTGAGCTCGACTCGTGCCCAGGAAGGCTGCACCCTTCCTGGGACGCACTTGGAGAAGAAAACCAGCAGCCGTCATTTTTCCTGGAGGTTTCGTGCTTTCCAGAGATCCACCGTGGTGGAGATTGAGTTTATACCCACGCAGAGAGACTCTCAGCGGGGCTCACGGCGGTCTGTTAATGGGTCGTGGGTGCCTCCACCGCACTACTTCCCCTCCCCGATAAAGCCCCGAAGGTCCGTTTTAGGACCGTCTTTTCTCCAGAAGGAGCTCCAGGGGCGGGGGCGAATCTGAATCTGACCCAGGACGGTGCACCCTCCCTGGGATGGCCAGGGAGGTCTGATGGCATGGAGCTCTGAACCCACTGCAATTTTTTGGACTTTGTCCATTTTTCTAATTTGACTCCAGAGTCAAGCCCGCCATGGGTACTTTGAGCTCGACTCGTGCCCAGGAAGGCTGCACCCTTCCTGGGATGCAGAAGAAAACCAGCAACCGTCATTTTTCCTGGAGGTTTCGTGCTTTCCAGAGATCCGCCGTGGTGGAGATTGAATTTATACCCACGCAGAGAGACTCTGAGCGGGGCTCACGGCGGTCTGTTAATGGGTCGTGGGCGCCTCCACCGCACTACTTCCCCTCCCCGATAAAGCCCCGAAGGTCCGTTTTAGGACCGTCTTTTCTCCAGAAGGAGCTCCAGGGGCGGGGGCGAATCTGAATCTGACCCAGGACGGTGCACCCTCCCTGGGATGGCCAGGGAGGTCTGATACCATGGAAGCTCTGAACCCACCGCAACTTTTTCGGTCTCTGTCATTTTCAAGAGCTTGGCTTCAGAGTCATTTTCTCCATGGGCTTTGGGCTTTATTCGTGCCCAGGAGAGGTGCCCTTTGCCTGGGAAGGACTTTTCAGAGGAACGTGCCCGTCTTTTTTCCTGGAGGTTTCATGGTTTTAAGAGCTCCACCGCGGCGGAGATTGAACTCGCTCAGCAAGCCAGAGTGCAACCTCTCCGGCTTGGTCCACTGCCTTGAAGGCCCTGGAGCTTTGAGACCACCGCAACATCATGGACTCTGTCATTTTTTTAAAGCTTGGCATTCCACCGTGGGCGTTTGAGCTTTATTCGTGCCCAGGAGAGATGCACCCACCCTGGGATGGACTTTAGAGGAAAATCAGCCCGTCTTTTTCCTGGAGGTTTCATGGTTTTAAGAGCTCCACCGAGGCGGAGATTGAACTCGCTCACCCAGCAAAAGTGCACCCTCTCGGGCTTGGGTCACTGCCTTGAAGGCCTTGGAGCTTTGAGACCACCGCAACTTTGTGGACTTTGTCATTTGAGACATCTCGTCTCCTCTACAGAAGCCCAAAGGGACGTTTTAGGACCGTCTTTGCTCCGTACGGAGCTCCAGGGAGGGCGGGCGAATCCGACTCTGGCCCAGGACGGCCCACCCTCCCTGGGCTTGCCAATGAGGTCTGAGAGCATGGAGCTCTGAACGCACCGCAACTTTTTCGGACTCTGTCATTTTCAAGAGCAGTCATTTTCTCCCTGGGCTTTGGGCTTTATTCGTGCCCAGGAGAGGTGCGCTTTGCCTGGGAAGGACTTTTCAGAGGAACGTGCCCGTCTTTTCCTGGAGGTTTCATGGTTTTAAGAGCTCCATCGAGGCGGAGATTGAACTCGCTCACCCAGCCACAGTGCAACCTCTCCGGCTTGGTCCACTGCCTTGAAGGCCCTGGAGCTTTGAGACCACCGCAACATCATGGACTCTGTCATTTTTTTTAAAGCTTGGCATTCCACCGTGGGCGTTTGAGCTTTATTCGTGCCCAGGAGAGATGCACCCACCCTGGGATGGACTTTAGAGGAAAATCAGCCCGTCTTTTCCTGGAGGTTTCATGGTTTTAAGAGCTCCACCGAGGCGGAGATTGAACTCGCTCACCCAGCGAAAGTGCACCCTCTCGGGCTTGGGTCACTGCCTTGAAGGCCTTGGAGCTTTGAGACCACCGCAACTTTGTGGACTTTGTCATTTGAGACATCTCGTCTCCTCTACAGAAGCCCAAAGGGACGTTTTAGGACCGTCTTTGCTCCGTACGGAGCTCCAGGGAGGGCGGGCGAATCCGACTCTGGCCCAGGACGGCCCACCCTCCCTGGGCTTGCCAATGAGGTCTGAGAGCATGGAGCTCTGAACGCACCGCAACTTTTTCGGACTTTGTCATTTTCAAGTGCTTGGCTTCAGAGTCATTTTCTCCATGGGCTTTGGGCTTTACTCGTGCCCAGGAGAGATGCGCCTTGCCCGGGATGGACTTTTCAGAGGAAAGTGCCCGTCTTTTTTCCTGGAGGTTTCATGGTTTTAAGAGCTCCACCGAGGCGGAGATTGAACTCGCTCACCCAGCCACAGTGCAACCTCTCCGGCTTGGTCCACTGCCTTGAAGGCCCTGGAGCATGGAGACCACCGCAACATAATGGACTCTGTCATTTTTTTAAAGCTTGGCATTCCACCGTGGGCGTTTGAGCTTTATTCGTGCCCAGGAGAGATTCACCCACCCTGGGATGGACTTTAGAGGAAAATCAGCCCGTCTTTTCCTGGAGGTTTCATGGTTTTAAGAGCTCCACCGAGGCGGAGATTGAACTCGCTCACCAAGCGAAAGTGCACCCTCTCGGGCTTGGGTCACTGCCTTGAAGGCCTTGGAGCTTTGAGACCACCGCAACTTTATGGACTTTGTCATTTGAGAAATCTCGTCTCCTCTACAGAAGCCCAAAGGGACGTTTTAGGACCGTCTTTGCTCCATACAGAGCTCCAGGGAGGGCGGGCGAATCTGACTCTGGCCCAGGACGGCCTACCCTCCCTGGGCTTGCCAATGAGGTCTTAGAGCATGGAGCTCTGAACGCACCGCAACTTTTTTGGACTTTGTCATTTTCAAGTGCTTGGCTTCAGAGTCATTTTCTCCATGGGCTTTGGGCTTTACTCGTGCCCAGGAGAGGTGCGCCTTGCCCGGGATGGACTTTTCAGAGGAACGGGCCCGTCTTTTCCTGGAGGTTTCATGGTTTTAAGAGCTCCACCGAGGCGGAGATTGAACTCGCTCACCCAGCCACAGTGCAACCTCTCCGGCTTGGTCCACTGCCTTGAAGGCCCTGGAGCTTTGAGACCACCGCAACATCATGGACTCTGTCATTTTTTTAAAGCTTGGCATTCCACCGTGGGCGTTTGAGCTTTATTCGTGCCCAGGAGAGATGCACCCACCCTGGGATGGACTTTAGAGGAAAATCAGCCCGTCTTTTTCCTGGAGGTTTCATGGTTTTAAGAGCTCCACCGAGGCGGAGATTGAACTCGCTCACCCAGCAAAAGTGCACCCTCTCGGGCTTGGGTCACTGCCTTGAAGGCCTTGGAGCTTTGAGACCACCGCAACTTTGTGGACTTTGTCATTTGAGACATCTCGTCTCCTCTACAGAAGCCCAAAGGGACGTTTTAGGACCGTCTTTGCTCCGTACGGAGCTCCAGGGAGGGCGGGCGAATCCGACTCTGGCCCAGGACGGCCCACCCTCCCTGGGCTTGCCAATGAGGTCTGAGAGCATGGAGCTCTGAACGCACCGCAACTTTTTCGGACTCTGTCATTTTCAAGAGCAGTCATTTTCTCCCTGGGCTTTGGGCTTTATTCGTGCCCAGGAGAGGTGCGCTTTGCCTGGGAAGGACTTTTCAGAGGAACGTGCCCGTCTTTTCCTGGAGGTTTCATGGTTTTAAGAGCTCCACCGAGGCGGAGATTGAACTCGCTCACCCAGCCACAGTGCAACCTCTCCGGCTTGGTCCACTGCCTTGAAGGCCCTGGAGCTTTGAGACCACCGCAACATCATGGACTCTGTCATTTTTTTTAAAGCTTGGCATTCCACCGTGGGCGTTTGAGCTTTATTCGTGCCCAGGAGAGATGCACCCACCCTGGGATGGACTTTAGAGGAAAATCAGCCCGTCTTTTCCTGGAGGTTTCATGGTTTTAAGAGCTCCACCGAGGCGGAGATTGAACTCGCTCACCCAGCGAAAGTGCACCCTCTCGGGCTTGGGTCACTGCCTTGAAGGCCTTGGAGCTTTGAGACCACCGCAACTTTATGGACTTTGTCATTTGAGAAATCTCGTCTCCTCTACAGAAGCCCAAAGGGACGTTTTAGGACCGTCTTTGCTCCATACGGAGCTCCAGGGAGGGCGGGCGAATCTGACTCTGGCCCAGGACGGCCTACCCTCCCTGGGCTTGCCAATGAGGTCTTAGAGCATGGAGCTCTGAACGCACCGCAACTTTTTCGGACTTTGTCATTTTCAAGTGCTTGGCTTCAGAGTCATTTTCTCCATGGGCTTTGGGCTTTACTCGTGCCCAGGAGAGGTGCGCTTTGCCTGGGAAGGACTTTTCAGAGGAACGTGCCCGTCTTTTTTCCTGGAGGTTTCATGGTTTTAAGAGCTCCACCGAGGCGGAGATTGAACTCGCTCACCCAGCCACAGTGCAACCTCTCCGGCTTGGTCCACTGCCTTGAAGGCCCTGGAGCTTTGAGACCACCGCAACTTTGTGGACTTTGTCATTTGAGAGATCTCGTCTCCTCTACAGAAGCCCAAAGGGACGTTTTAGGACCGTCTTTGCTCCGTACGGAGCTCCAGGGAGGGCGGGCGAATCCGACTCTGGCCCAGGACGGCCCACCCTCCCTGGGCTTGCCAATGAGGTCTGAGAGCATGGAGCTCTGAACGCACCGCAACTTTTAGGGACTCTGTCATTTTCAAGAGCTTGGCTTCAGAGTCATTTTCTCCATGGGCTTTGGGCTTTATTCGTGCCCAGGAGAGGTGCGCTTTGCCTGGGAAGGACTTTTCAGAGGAACGTGCCCGTCTTTTTTCCTGGAGGTTTCATGGTTTTAAGAGCTCCACCGAGGCGGAGATTGAACTCGCTCACCCAGCGAAAGTGCACCCTCTCGGGCTTGGGTCACTGCCTTGAAGGCCTTGGAGCTTTGAGACCACCGCAACTTTGTGGACTTTGTCATTTGAGACATCTCGTCTCCTCTACAGAAGCCCAAAGGGACGTTTTAGGACCGTCTTTGCTCCGTACGGAGCTCCAGGGAGGGCGGGCGAATCCGACTCTGGCCCAGGACGGCCCACCCTCCCTGGGCTTGCCAATGAGGTCTGAGAGCATGGAGCTCTGAACGCACCGCAACTTTTTCGGACTCTGTCATTTTCAAGAGCAGTCATTTTCTCCCTGGGCTTTGGGCTTTATTCGTGCCCAGGAGAGGTGCGCTTTGCCTGGGAAGGACTTTTCAGAGGAACGTGCCCGTCTTTTTTCCTGGAGGTTTCATGGTTTTAAGAGCTCCACCGAGGCGGAGATTGAACTCGCTCACCCAGCCACAGTGCAACCTCTCCGGCTTGGTCCACTGCCTTGAAGGCCCTGGAGCTTTGAGACCACCGCAACATCATGGACTCTGTCATTTTTTTTAAAGCTTGGCATTCCACCGTGGGCGTTTGAGCTTTATTCGTGCCCAGGAGAGATGCACCCACCCTGGGATGGACTTTAGAGGAAAATCAGCCCGTCTTTTCCTGGAGGTTTCATGGTTTTAAGAGCTCCACCGAGGCGGAGATTGAACTCGCTCACCCAGCGAAAGTGCACCCTCTCGGGCTTGGGTCACTGCCTTGAAGGCCTTGGAGCTTTGAGACCACCGCAACTTTATGGACTTTGTCATTTGAGAAATCTCGTCTCCTCTACAGAAGCCCAAAGGGACGTTTTAGGACCGTCTTTGCTCCATACGGAGCTCCAGGGAGGGCGGGCGAATCTGACTCTGGCCCAGGACGGCCTACCCTCCCTGGGCTTGCCAATGAGGTCTTAGAGCATGGAGCTCTGAACGCACCGCAACTTTTTCGGACTTTGTCATTTTCAAGTGCTTGGCTTCAGAGTCATTTTCTCCATGGGCTTTGGGCTTTACTCGTGCCCAGGAGAGGTGCGCTTTGCCTGGGAAGGACTTTTCAGAGGAACGTGCCCGTCTTTTTTCCTGGAGGTTTCATGGTTTTAAGAGCTCCACCGAGGCGGAGATTGAACTCGCTCACCCAGCCACAGTGCAACCTCTCCGGCTTGGTCCACTGCCTTGAAGGCCCTGGAGCTTTGAGACCACCGCAACTTTGTGGACTTTGTCATTTGAGAGATCTCGTCTCCTCTACAGAAGCCCAAAGGGACGTTTTAGGACCGTCTTTGCTCCGTACGGAGCTCCAGGGAGGGCGGGCGAATCCGACTCTGGCCCAGGACGGCCCACCCTCCCTGGGCTTGCCAATGAGGTCTGAGAGCATGGAGCTCTGAACGCACCGCAACTTTTAGGGACTCTGTCATTTTCAAGAGCTTGGCTTCAGAGTCATTTTCTCCATGGGCTTTGGGCTTTATTCGTGCCCAGGAGAGGTGCGCTTTGCCTGGGAAGGACTTTTCAGAGGAACGTGCCCGTCTTTTTTCCTGGAGGTTTCATGGTTTTAAGAGCTCCACCGAGGCGGAGATTGAACTCGCTCACCCAGCGAAAGTGCACCCTCTCGGGCTTGGGTCACTGCCTTGAAGGCCTTGGAGCTTTGAGACCACCGCAACTTTGTGGACTTTGTCATTTGAGACATCTCGTCTCCTCTACAGAAGCCCAAAGGGACGTTTTAGGACCGTCTTTGCTCCGTACGGAGCTCCAGGGAGGGCGGGCGAATCCGACTCTGGCCCAGGACGGCCCACCCTCCCTGGGCTTGCCAATGAGGTCTGAGAGCATGGAGCTCTGAACGCACCGCAACTTTTTCGGACTCTGTCATTTTCAAGAGCAGTCATTTTCTCCCTGGGCTTTGGGCTTTATTCGTGCCCAGGAGAGGTGCGCTTTGCCTGGGAAGGACTTTTCAGAGGAACGTGCCCGTCTTTTTTCCTGGAGGTTTCATGGTTTTAAGAGCTCCACCGAGGCGGAGATTGAACTCGCTCACCCAGCGAAAGTGCACCCTCTCGGGCTTGGGTCACTGCCTTGAAGGCCTTGGAGCTTTGAGACCACCGCAACTTTATGGACTCTGTCATTGGAGAGATCTCGTCTCCTCTACAGAAGCCCAAAGGGACGTTTTAGGACCGTCTTTGCTCCATACGGAGCTCCAGGGAGGGCGGGCGAATCTGACTCTGGCCCAGGACGGCCAACCCTCCCTGGGCTTGCCAATGAGGTCTGAGAGCATGGAGCTCTGAACGCACCGCAACTTTTTCGGACTCTGTCATTTTCAAGAGCAGTCATTTTCTCCCTGGGCTTTGGGCTTTATTCGTGCCCAGGAGAGGTGCGCTTTGCCTGGGAAGGACTTTTCAGAGGAACGTGCCCGTCTTTTTTCCTGGAGGTTTCATGGTTTTAAGAGCTCCACCGAGGCGGAGATTGAACTCGCTCACCCAGCGAAAGTGCACCCTCTCGGGCTTGGGTCACTGCCTTGAAGGCCTTGGAGCTTTGAGACCACCGCAACTTTGTGGACTCTGTCATTGGAGAGATCTCGTCTCCTCTACAGAAGCCCAAAGGGACGTTTTAGGACCGTCTTTGCTCCGTACGGAGCTCCAGGGAGGGCGGGCGAATCTGACTCTGGCCCAGGACGGCCAACCCTCCCTGGGCTTGCCAATGAGGTCTGAGAGCATGGAGCTCTGAACGCACCGCAACTTTTTCGGACTCTGTCATTTTCAAGAGCTTGGCTTCAGAGTCATTTTCTCCCTGGGCTTTGGGCTTTATTCGTGCCCAGGAGAGGTGCGCTTTGCCTGGGAAGGACTTTTCAGAGGAACGGGCCCGTCTTTTTTCCTGGAGGTTTCATGGTTTTAAGAGCTCCACCGAGGCGGAGATTGAACTCGCTCACCCAGCCACAGTGCAACCTCTCCGGCTTGGTCCACTGCCTTGAAGGCCCTGGAGCTTTGAGACCACCGCAACATCATGGACTCTGTCATTTTTTTAAAGCTTGGCATTCCACCGTGGGCGTTTGAGCTTTATTCGTGCCCAGGAGAGATGCACCCACCCTGGGATGGACTTTAGAGGAAAATCAGCCCGTCTTTTTCCTGGAGGTTTCATGGTTTTAAGAGCTCCACCGAGGCGGAGATTGAACTCGCTCACCCAGCGAAAGTGCACCCTCTCGGGCTTGGGTCACTGCCTTGAAGGCCTTGGAGCTTTGAGACCACCGCAACTTTGTGGACTTTGTCATTTGAGAGATCTCGTCTCCTCTACAGAAGCCCAAAGGGACGTTTTAGGACCGTCTTTGCTCCGTACGGATCTCCAGGGAGGGCGGGCGAATCTGACTCTGGCCCAGGACGGCCCACCCTCCCTGGGCTTGCCAATGAGGTCTGAGAGCATGGAGCTCTGAACGCACCGCAACTTTTAGGGACTCTGTCATTTTCAAGAGCTTGGCTTCAGAGTCATTTTCTCCATGGGCTTTGGGCTTTATTCGTGCCCAGGAGAGGTGCGCTTTGCCTGGGAAGGACTTTTCAGAGGAACGTGCCCGTCTTTTTTCCTGGAGGTTTCATGGTTTTAAGAGCTCCACCGAGGCGGAGATTGAACTCGCTCACCCAGCGAAAGTGCACCCTCTCGGGCTTGGGTCACTGCCTTGAAGGCCTTGGAGCTTTGAGACCACCGCAACTTTGTGGACTCTGTCATTGGAGAGATCTCGTCTCCTCTACAGAAGCCCAAAGGGACGTTTTAGGACCGTCTTTGCTCCGTACGGAGCTCCAGGGAGGGCGGGCGAATCTGACTCTGGCCCAGGACGGCCAACCCTCCCTGGGCTTGCCAATGAGGTCTGAGAGCATGGAGCTCTGAACGCACCGCAACTTTTTCGGACTCTGTCATTTTCAAGAGCTTGGCTTCAGAGTCATTTTCTCCCTGGGCTTTGGGCTTTATTCGTGCCCAGGAGAGGTGCGCTTTGCCTGGGAAGGACTTTTCAGAGGAACGGGCCCGTCTTTTTTCCTGGAGGTTTCATGGTTTTAAGAGCTCCACCGAGGCGGAGATTGAACTCGCTCACCCAGCCACAGTGCAACCTCTCCGGCTTGGTCCACTGCCTTGAAGGCCCTGGAGCTTTGAGACCACCGCAACATCATGGACTCTGTCATTTTTTTAAAGCTTGGCATTCCACCGTGGGCGTTTGAGCTTTATTCGTGCCCAGGAGAGATGCACCCACCCTGGGATGGACTTTAGAGGAAAATCAGCCCGTCTTTTTCCTGGAGGTTTCATGGTTTTAAGAGCTCCACCGAGGCGGAGATTGAACTCGCTCACCCAGCGAAAGTGCACCCTCTCGGGCTTGGGTCACTGCCTTGAAGGCCTTGGAGCTTTGAGACCACCGCAACTTTGTGGACTTTGTCATTTGAGAGATCTCGTCTCCTCTACAGAAGCCCAAAGGGACGTTTTAGGACCGTCTTTGCTCCGTACGGATCTCCAGGGAGGGCGGGCGAATCTGACTCTGGCCCAGGACGGCCCACCCTCCCTGGGCTTGCCAATGAGGTCTGAGAGCATGGAGCTCTGAACGCACCGCAACTTTTAGGGACTCTGTCATTTTCAAGAGCTTGGCTTCAGAGTCATTTTCTCCATGGGCTTTGGGCTTTATTCGTGCCCAGGAGAGGTGCGCTTTGCCTGGGAAGGACTTTTCAGAGGAACGTGCCCGTCTTTTTTCCTGGAGGTTTCATGGTTTTAAGAGCTCCACCGAGGCGGAGATTGAACTCGCTCACCCAGCGAAAGTGCACCCTCTCGGGCTTGGGTCACTGCCTTGAAGGCCTTGGAGCTTTGAGACCACCGCAACTTTGTGGACTCTGTCATTGGAGAGATCTCGTCTCCTCTACAGAAGCCCAAAGGGACGTTTTAGGACCGTCTTTGCTCCGTACGGAGCTCCAGGGAGGGCGGGCGAATCTGACTCTGGCCCAGGACGGCCAACCCTCCCTGGGCTTGCCAATGAGGTCTGAGAGCATGGAGCTCTGAACGCACCGCAACTTTTTCGGACTCTGTCATTTTCAAGAGCTTGGCTTCAGAGTCATTTTCTCCCTGGGCTTTGGGCTTTATTCGTGCCCAGGAGAGGTGCGCTTTGCCTGGGAAGGACTTTTCAGAGGAACGGGCCCGTCTTTTTTCCTGGAGGTTTCATGGTTTTAAGAGCTCCACCGAGGCGGAGATTGAACTCGCTCACCCAGCCACAGTGCAACCTCTCCGGCTTGGTCCACTGCCTTGAAGGCCCTGGAGCTTTGAGACCACCGCAACATCATGGACTCTGTCATTTTTAAGAGCTTGGCTTTTAGGAGCACTGGCACTGCCTCCTGGCTGGGCTTGGATTGCTCCTGGAGGCCCTCTCCCTCCAGAGCTCCATGGCACTGTCACAAATTCAGATTTTATCCCCAACCAGAGTGCCTCCTGGCTGGGCTTGGATTGCTCCTGGAGGCCCTCTCCCTCCAGAGCTCCATTGCACTGGCACAAATTCAGATTTTATCCCCAGCCAGAGTGACACTTGGTGGGACTCGCAACTGTACGTTGAGGGTGGTGTGTCACCTCCACCACAGTACCTCTTCTCTCTCTCCTCCATAAAGCCCCGAAGGCCAGCTCTAGGACCGTCTTAGCTCCAGGTGGATCCCCAGAGGCGGCGGTTAAATCTGCCTTTGACCCAGGACGGGCCACTCTCCCCGGGGCTGGCCGAGGAGTCCCACGGGTACCAGAACGTTTAGGACTTAGGTTTTGGAGCGAGCTTGGCTCCGGAGGAAAACTACTCCGTGGGCGTTTGAGCTTTTATTCGTGCCCAGGAGAGATGCACCCACCCTGGGATTCAGATTTTAGAAAATCAGCCCGTCTTTTCCTGGATGTTTCACGTTTTTCCAGTTACTTCCCCAGCCAGAGTGCAGTCTCTCTGGCTTTGGTCACTGCCTTGAAGGCCCTGGTGCTTACGTGACTCCCAGTGATCATTTTCGACCTCCCTCCCCAGCCAGGGTGCCGACTGGCTGGGCTTGGATTGCTCCTGGAGGCCCTCTCCCTCCAGAGCTCCACGGCACTGGCACAAATTCAGATTTTATCCCCCCAACCAAACCAACCAACCAGAGTGCCTCCTGGCTGGGCTCGGATTGCTCCTGGAGGCCCTCTCCCTCCAGGAGTTCCAGAACCTGGGTTTTATCCCCACCCAGAGTGGGAACCGCGACGGCCTGTCGAGGGTGGTGGCGTGTGTGCCTCCACCACACTCCCTCTCCCCTACACAACCCCTGAGGTCAGTTTCAGGACCGTCTCGGCTCCAGACGAGGCACCCGGGTCGGCGGGCGAGCCTGCGTCCGGCCCAGGACGGACCGACCTCCTCGGGGCTGGTCGGGAAGGACCGAGCGCCTGGGTCTTCCGGTCACCGCAAACGTTTTGGACTTAGGTTTTGGAGCGAGCTCGGCTCTGGAACCGGGCCGCCCCCACCGAGGAGGGCCGAGCCGCGCCCCGGGATCGAGCCCCGAGAGGCGGCCGAGAGACCTCCGTGGAGAGACGAGCCCCCGGAGCCAAGCCACACTCCCAGGGAGAAGGGGGGGGGCACACACACTCCCCTTCTCCCCAAAACCCAAACGGCCCGTTGCGGGTCACCCTCTGCTCCGGCAGGTTCTCCAGAACCGCGGGGCTGGGCGCTTTAAGCCGGGTATGAAGCACCGAGCTCGGCCCGCGGGAGGTCCCCGACGAGCTCATGCAGTTTGCAGGACGGTGACCCACTGCAAACGGCTTTAAACGGCCGTAACTCTGCGACGCCGCGTCCAATCGACGCCAAATTTTTATCGTGTTTAGAGCGGGACGAGAGCTTTCCAAAGAGACCACCCGCAGCTCCGGGGGCCCCCGGGGGCCCGAGATACAGCGCCGCGAAAGCGAAAAACGCGAATATCTCGGCGAAAACTCAACGGATTCGGCGAGCACCGAGC
This sequence comes from Gila orcuttii, assembly GCA_026230005.1. Taxonomy (NCBI): domain Eukaryota; kingdom Metazoa; phylum Chordata; class Actinopteri; order Cypriniformes; family Leuciscidae; genus Gila; species Gila orcuttii. The sequence goes on along the minus strand of JAPDVR010000019.1, from coordinate 44,347,587 downwards.
TCGTTGGAAGCGTCTAGTCGAACTGAACAAAACGGTACAAGTTTGGTGATTTTTGGTGGTGTTTTCGCGGAGATATCGGCCGAAAACCACCGGGCGCGCTTCAAAATGGCGGCCGCCAGTGACGTCACGGCCTCGGAACAAAATCGCCCGTATCTCGGGAACGCGAAGGCCCAGAGAGCTCAAATTCGGGTGAGGGGGTCCCAGTAGGGCCCTTGCACGAACGCTGGAGTGACGGGCCTCGGGGGCGCCCCCTACGGGATCGCCGTTCGCTGGGACCCCCGACTTTGGACGGCTGTAACTCGGGGACCCGGGCGAGTTGGACCTCGGGGGTGGGCTCTTTCGAAAGGCCTCGTCCAGCACTACGATCGATTAGAGTTTGGGGAATATTGGGCCGGGGGTTCCCGAGTTATAAGCCCGAAAAGGTGCGCCTTTGACCGGGCGTAACTCCCGGGCCCGACGGCCCTCGGGGACGGGGGTGGGCTCGTTGGATAGGCCCCCTCGAGCCCTACGAGCGACCAGAGTTTGGAATTTTTTCGCCGAGTACTTTTCGAGATATTCGCGAAAAACCAAATCCCCCCCCATCACACGGTGCTCGTGGCGGACACCCACGTCTCCGACGGGACTCCCAGGACCGCGGGGGGCGATCTGACCGCGCCCGTGAAAGGCGAACCTCCCCGGGCGTGCCACCAGAGCCTCCGGGGCCCCGGAAGTCCCGGCCCGCCGCGGGTTTCGGACTCGGGAGACGTTTTCGGACCGGGAAAAGGCCCCCGACTTTGAACGGCTGCAACTCGGGGACCCCGGCGAGTTGGACCTCGGGGGTGGGCTCTTTCGAAAGGCCCCGTCCAGCACTACGATCGATCAGAGTTTGGGGAATATTGAGCCTGGGGTGCCCGAGATATAAGCCCGAAAAGGTGCGCCTTTGACCGGGCGTAACTCCCTGGCCCGACGGCCCTCGGGGACGGGGGTGGGCTCGTTGGATGGGCCCCCTCGAGCCCTACGAGCGACCCGAGTTTGGGATTTTTTCGCCGCGTGGTTCTCGAGATATTCGCGAAAAACCAAATTCCAGTCCACCCTTCTCTACCTTAAGAGAGTCCGGGTTAGTCCCGCCGTTTACGCTTCCGGGACCGCCGGGTCGTTCCGACCGCGCCGGAGAAAGGCGAACCTTCCCCGGGGCCCCCGGAAGTCCCCACCCGCCGCGGGTTTTGGACTCGGAGACGCTTTCGGACCCCGAAGGGGGCCCCGACTTCGGACGGCTGTGGCTCGGGGACCGGGCCGCCTGGAGACGCCAAACTCGGGTCAGAGTAGGGTCTCGGCGGGCCCCTTCCGACGAGCCCGCCCCCGAGCTCCGGGGCCCCCCGGTCCCGGAGAAAAGGGGCCCGACAGGACGGCGCGCACCTCGGAAGGAAAGGTCCCGGGGGCCCGGGGAGGCGGGGTCGGAGGGGGCCCGGAGGGACCCCCCGACTCCCGAAAGGGCGAGCCTCTGGGACCTCCCCTTCCCGAGATGCGGGCCGCTTTTTCAAAAAGTCCCTCGCGCGTGACCGGGCCTATCTCGGGACCGGAGGGTCCCAGCGGCCGGGGACGGCGGGTGGTCAGGGGACCCTAGGGGACCCTACTTCTCCCGCCGTCCCGAGCCCCGGGGACCTTCCGGTCCCGAGATACGGTCACTTCCTGTCCGGGTTTGACCGG